>JAKTVE010002402.1:2090-23604 GCA_030557065.1 Metschnikowia rubicola | reverse complement strand
TCGAGACTGCAAAAACAACGCGCGACTGTTCCCGAATGCAAATCCGAGCGCGCGACACGCAGCTCTTTGTCTGACCTGTGCCAGAAAAAACTAAACACATTACACTCATGAAAAATGAAGATAAGTTTTTTTTTGCAAAATAACATGAAAACATGGAAAAAAAAGCAACATTGATTCCATCGAGGATCGAACTCGAGACCTCTCGCGTGTGAGGCGAATGTCATAACCATCTAGACCATGGAACCTGATGTCGTTATGTGTCGGAATGGCTATAAGGCTATACAGATCGAGATGAAAGATAGTTATCTCGGCTTTTGGTTTATACAACCTCCTTTGGTTCAAGAAGCTACCTTTACTATGGCAATATAACTCACGTGATTCATTATCTTCGTTATGCAGGCTAAACTGTATCAAAAAATAGTCTTCAGGGTAATATTCTTGTTGTTCTTTTCCAGATCTTTTCAATGAGAGTTCATTCTGGGTTGAACGCTGATGAGAGCGTCCTGTAATGTGGAATTATTTGAAAAAAAAAAAAAAAATCTCTCGGAAACATGTTACGGATCACTCGTTCTATATTAATTCCATCTTTATGGCGGGCGAATTCAAATTCACGAAAGTCGAAAATAAGACTTCTGTTTTGGCTGTCTTTCCCTGTCATTCCATATACGATTTGTTTCTTAAAAAAAAAAAGAATGAGCCTGATGGTTTTCAGGCTGAACAAAGTGCCTCCTTTTTTTTATTTTTTTCTTCATTCACTAACTATGATAGTGATAAAACCACAGGTCTATGCATTTCACCGTGCATTGTGATACACCCAGTGTTTTTGCACAGTCAATTTGCAAGTCTCCTTTTTTCCTTTTTTTTAATTGATCAAAAACTTGCAATTGTCAAATGCTTGCTGTTTGAGGGTATTGAACCAACTCTATTCTAGTGTTTTGCAAGGAATTGCGGGCCAAACTAACTAGATGTCAATTTTGTGCAAATTCAAGATGGCAAACGAAAATGATGATATTCAGGCCACACCAAAATTCGAATCAAACATGGTTAGCGGAACGTTTTAAGAATCTACTCGGTCATGATAATTCCCGTGAGTGTGCTCGTTTCACCCGACTTCACAGACTTGCCGATTTAAGAATAGCTCAGATAATTACGATTGATCCAACACTTCTTTTTGAATGCATTGGTCAGAACGAGAAAAGGCAAGAAAGGCATATCTGTAGCTCCTATGTATCACATGAGCTCAGTCTCATTCAATGAGGATGGATTTGACTTTTTCCATGGAACGTTTTCATGATCCTGGCGGGCATCATCAAAATCGGTGCAGCGTGGCTTTGATTCTTAAATTTTTAGCTGGTGCAGTTGGATGACCATTTGAAAGTTTTGAGCATGAAAAAGGATCACAAAGTATGCATGATAAGCCCAACGAAGTGATCCTCTCGCTTCAGGTAATTGGTCATAAATGTGAGGAAGGAAACGAATAAAGGCAAGATTAAAAAATGAAGAAAATTGAAGAAAAATGAAAAATTGAGAATGAAGAAAAAAAATGAAAATGAAAAAGAGATCCCCGAGCTTGGAAAGAGAAGGAAGAGAAAAGCAGTCAGTGTATGATAGGACCGGCCCGAATGTCAACTGAGAAAATAGGAATGCGAAACCCAACTTGAAACAAGAACTTTCTCAACGAAAAAGAATTTATCCAAGAAAAGGCACAAGAAGTATAGCAACAAAAAGCGAGAGGAGGCGAGAATTAAAGAGAATATAAGCATCAAGGAGGAATTGAATAAATGAGTGTAGTGTGAAGCCATCTTTTCGTGGGCTCACAGGGAATTTAACTTTTATCAGTCCCTTTGTTTTTGTTTGTGTTTTTTTGTTTGTTTGTTTTCCTTTTCTTTTCTTTTCTTTTCGTTATCCAGGCGACATCAGGACCGGCCTGAGTCCCATTACCCATATCATCATAAAGTGGTGTGTGCGGCGTGGCGATCGATCAACCTCCAGGGATCCGATCATAGACGGCAAAGCGACCGATCAAACCCAATCCGGGCGATCTGATCATAAGTGTCGAACATGCAAAGGTCGGCAGGACAAGTCTACAGGGAACGAGCCAAATAAAACTTTTGCAAAAAACTTTATTCAGTGCTTTATACAGACCGAACGTCACCAGACACATAAAGGCCAAAATGCGACCGTGCAGGGAGAAAAAATGGAAAAAGTAGATATTTTTCAAAATTCTTGCATGGCCTCAATCGTCCTCTTCATCACTGGTGATTTCCTCATCGCTGTCTTCAGCACGCATGGCGTCGTCCACCTTATCGTCATCACTATCGTCACTGTCACTGTCGTGGCTTCCCGATTCGTCGTCTTCATCGTCTTCTTCCGTAGGATTCACGTCTTTCCACTCCACGTAATTCACGCTGATCAATTTCTTGCAGTTCGGAAGCACCATGGGATCGTAGGGGAAATATGCCTCGAGATCTAAGAATTCTTGTTTGTGGCGGAAGTTTCCCACAGCAGAAGGGAGGTTGACATTGCTATTGGTCATGCGCTCCCGCTTGTTGTGTTCTATGATCGAGTAGCAATAGCACACGTTCAACTTGGTGGCGATTTTCGCAAAGATGTACACCACAGTTTCGTCGCAGTATTTGAGCGGGTTGAACCGTGCAATGATCACGCGCTGGAAGAACTTGTCGATATTGGACTCCCATTCTCCGCCATCGTCTTCATCTTCATCTTCATCTTGCGCACGTGACAATTGTTTATGCCGGAAACAAAAGATGTAGAGAAGTGCCTGGAACGTGGCGTAAAAGAGCTTGAACCGCTCCATGCCGCCCAGCGCCGACCTGCCATCGGTGTCGACCTCGTGCTCCCGCTCGGAAATGTACTTGTTGATCCACCCGACTAGATATGACACCACAAACACAACCTGGTGTTTCGTCAAATTCTTGGCGCGCAGGATGTACGAGGCCAAGTATTGCAATGCCTTAAGCCTTTTCTCGGTAGTTTCCGAGGGGCTGAACGCCACGTCGATGAGCAACACCAAAAACGAGTCGGCCAATTCGGGCTGGTACTGCGAAATATGGAACATGAGAAATTGAACGGACTTTGTGAAGTGCGTGGGCAACACGTGCGTGCGGAACAACGAGGTGAGCGTGTTATAGAGGCTGACGCCGGCGCCGGAATCAAGCTGTTCTTGTGTGAAGGCATTTTCCGTCAGTTTCAAGAGCAACTCAAGCGACAGGTCGAGTTTCAACACCAAGTTGCGGATGCTCCGTGTGGACGTTACGTGATAGACTTCTGCGCCAGTCTCGGCCTCGTCTTCCGGCAGTTCTTCCTCGATTTCCTCATCTTCTTCGTTGATTAGTTCCTCTATAAGGTCGTCGTCCAAATCATCCAACTCATTCTGCAACTCCACGTCCAATTTGATCAAACACTCCGTCACCATCTGCCAGATCGGGAACTGCAAGTCCGGGCAGTACTGCATGAGCGCCATACAGTGGCGTACGTAGTGGTATATGTCTGCTGTTGTCAGCGACAAGTGGTGGGGGAACTCCCGCATGAGCGTGCCTGGAATCGTGTTGATGCAGGTCGGAATATACGTGACAAACCGCTTGAGGATCTTGTGGTGCGGATACACGTCGTCGTGGACGTCGGGGAAGTCTCTTACGAGCTTCTTGATGCTATCATGGAGGTATTTTGGGTATGACGAAACAAGCACGTTGAGAAACTGTGCGTAAACGTCCAAAAACGGGGCGAAATCGCCGCTTTTTTTTGCTGCCAGAGAGATTTCGAGCCACGGGTACCGTACAATGGCGGCCACGAGCGCTCCGGCAGCGCTGTTATCGAGTTTCAGCACGTTCACCGTGAGGCTTCGGAGCACTATAGTAAATTGCGCGAGCGAGATCGCCTCAGGGTGTTTCATGGGCAACGAGATTTTTGCTGTGAGCGAATTTACTTTGAGCGTATCATTCTAAAAGGGTTAGTAATTGCTTGATTAACCAAAAAAAACAGAAAAAAACTTGGAAGTTCATCCCGTTTTTCGGGCCTTTGGTGGCCCCTTGAAAATATCTCACATACCTTTTCTAGCGATTCCATTGCGGATTTGACGAAAAGAGTGTACACCTGCTCGGAGATTTTCTCCTGTTCATTCTCGGTGCGAGCACGCTTGGAGTCTGTGTGGGGCTCCTGGCCAAGATTGCGTTTTCTGCTTAGCGGGTCATGAAGCGACATGATCATGTTTTGATGTAAATGAAGAATGTTGGATTAATTCGGTCTGAGATGAGATGGGGTGAGATGGGTTTTTTTTGCCCTTCTTGGCCGCGTGCATGGTGCAGGACTGCGGCACGGCAAACGGGTGCAAATAAATAAAGAAGCTTGGGCCCATTGGGAAATGTTTTTTTTTGGCAATAAAATATGGTTGGTTTTTGATAGATGGGCAGTTTTTTCCATGAGTGGCGTCTTTAGGGAAAAACTTTTGAATCAGCATTGATCTGAGCACTATACATGCGTTTTGTAGACATGTAAATGTGATGGGTTTCAGCCTTCAGAGCCTTCCGGAATCCGCACTGTGGCTTCCACCACACCAGAAGAGACATGATAAGTCGGTATTAAATGTATCAGCTTTTTAACGCGGATAGAATCCAGGCTTGCCTTTTTTGTTAATCTCGTCCAAAATGGAGATTTTTGTTTGTCAAAACTCCTTTTTTGACCGAGTGAACGGGTCCCACACACATACCTATGAACCATGTATTATGGTACCATGACAATCACTAGACATACCGGTGATGACTCTTTTTCTTTTTGGATTTAAAACTGATTTTGGTTTTTCAAACAGAAAGAAGCACGTATCTATAATATTAAAAGGCTATATATCGTGATTGCCATACTAAATCAAGGCTTGTGGGCTGTTTCTGCGATAAACTTCAACATTCAATAGGAGAGCCAATTGACCATATGACTCTAGCGACATCTACTAAAAGCGTAGATTTTTATGAAAAAGGGATTGCATTTAATTTGCATCCATTTCAGATAGAAATTCACACATATGTAATGCGTCGTTGAAAGGTCAAAACTTTACATACCTAGCTAGATAAAAAAAAAACCTTCATGAGCCTTTTTTTTTTTCTTAAAGAAACAAATCGTATTAACAGGAAACCGCGGTTAAACGGTCAAAAATCTATATATCTATAGACAAACAACCTGCATACTTCTGGTTGGAACACTGAGTAATGAAGTCCCCCGACTTTCCCAAGCCTTAGGTCTTCCTCCTTATCCTAGCCGCTGTATAGGTAGTGTCAACTTGTCCGCATTTTACTTCGTTCCAACGCCTTTTTCGAATGTCTATTCAGAAGAGGCTGGAGGACGGTGCCTCCTGTTGCCTCCCGGCGTCTGGATGAATAGACCTTTGTTGGCACACTGAGTAATGAAATTTCCCTACTTTCCCAAGCGATGGGTCTTTCCCCTTTATCTGGCCATAGTGTAGGTTCGTTGTTTTAGCAATTTTGTGTTCGACTTCGCTCCAACGCTTTTTTTCTTGCTTTTTTTTTTTTCTTCAAATTCGTACTTTTCAAAGCACCTGTGGGACTGAGTCTTTAATTCCCTCCAGACACTCAGTTCAATAGACCTGGCGAACAGTGTCAACGCACTATTTTCTTTTTTTGAGGTTCGAAAATGTTTTTCGATAGTGCCAACACTATGTTCAGATATACTGATCAAGTTTGTTTAATAAACAACGTTGGGAACTTGATATTACACTGAAAAAAATTACTTTTTATGTGTTTTTCCAAAAATTTAAAAAGTATTCCGGTACGGGGAATTGAACCCCGATCTCGACGGTGAGAGCGTCGTGTGCTAACCATTACACCATACCGGAGCTGATATTTGATTTTGTGCTACTGCTCAATCTCACCATGATAGACGCACGAATCACACCTGTGAAGACGCAATTCACAAACAAAATAGGAGAATAAGGAGGAAGACTGAAGGCAAAGATGGACAGGAATATTCGCAGCTCAGTAGTCCTTCCATAGAAGTACTATGGAATCTTTCTGTGGGTACATAAACAAAGTTTTCGGTCTACAGCAAGATCTGTTCATATTCATAAGGATCTTGGTTTGAGACATAACCTGGTTACCCTCATTAGAATCAGCGCTAGAAATTGCTTTCCACGCCATAATTGCGCTTCCAAAAAGATATCCTGGGTACTATTCCTCACTCTATTGGAAGGATGGGATCCTCATGAACGGGTCCTACTGCAACACTAAAGTTCTTTAGGAAGAAGGAAAGAAAATGTCTAAAGATTCTTTCTTGAGCCCTGACAATTATTTAAGGTTTTTCGGTCTTAAGTCGGAAAAAAAGATCGGTATTGGTGTCCATCTCTGCGATAAGCAAGCTTGGTCGTTTGGGTAGAAGTATTGTTTCGACTCTGACGAGATACAGCCAATAGATTGTTCGGGATATGCATCCGAAGGAGCTTATAATCAACTAACTAGTTCTTCTCCCAAACCTCCAGGACTAGAATCAATATCGTACAACCTTATTTAGCATTATCCTGCACATGCTATCAGCATGCATACAGGTATGTAGTATGATTGAACCTTTCTGCCCAACCCGTGCCTTTATTTAAACTATAACAACCCCGTGAAAATCTATAGCAATCAATTGTATCTCCATCTCCACTTAGCAGATATTCTTGAGCAAAAGCAACCTGTGTTCTGATTCTACTAGTGCAAATGCGCGATACTGCATACAGTCGACTTGGCCTGGTCATCGCCTGAGAACGCAAATTGTTTTGAGGTCAAGGTATTCAACCAAGGCTTGAGAGCGAGTTGAAATCCAAAAAATAAAAAGATTGCAACACCGTAATTTCGCATATGGTCTCCCACTACACTACTCAGTACGGCTCTGCGAAGGTTAACTAACGTTGATCGGACGGGAAACAGTGCTTTCTTCGCGAAATGGTCGCAACCGGAAGACTCTTTTGCTGCTAAATTACCATGGTTCAAATAATGTAGAGCAATTACCATGATTCAAATAATGTAGAGCCACAACACTGTGATCAAGGAAATGTCGAGGAAATTTTCAATTTTTGAGAACCACCAAGCCGAATTATACACAGAAAATTACAGACCAGAGACTTGCTGACAGCCCTTGGTGCAAATCGTGTTCGTCTTTGGCAATACGTCATTTTTGGCCACGACCGATTTCCGTATCTCCGGCAATTCTTAATCACACCTTTGTAACAAGCAAATGCTCTGTTTTCGTGAAGGTTTTTGGTTTTTGTCATTTCAGGTTTACCCTGTGTATGTATCCCAAGGTGATTTTGCTCCTCATTGAGAGGTCTAGGGTCGGTCAATCGGTGCTTAAAAAGGTCACGATCAAACGCAGTTTATAATATATAGATTATGCGATTGTTGGAGTATCTGGCTGACTCTAATGAAAACGACCTACATCGTGGTAGATCATTATGGATCAGAAAGAGAAAATACAATACCTCTTTGGGTATGTTTCGCGCCGCCAGATGCGGCAATATTCAAAAGTGTGTCTCACTATGAAACAGGTCATGTAGCAGCGCACATTAATATGAAACACCAGCATTAAGCATCAGATGAGAAGATGAGTAGTATATTCTGATTACGTAAGTATCCATTTTTTCTTCAAAGTTACGATTTCTCCTTGAATTTTATTTCAGTTCGCATGAAGAAACTAGTATAAATATCGACATAATTGGGCTCCATTGTCCCAATCTGCCACTGAAATTGTGTCACGTGATTCTGAAACTCCCCGCCATTGTTCGTTATGAAACTTGTCTCTCACGGACCCACATTGCAATCTCCGCACGTCAATCAAATGGATGTAAAAGTTCGGGCGTTGCCACTCCTAGCTATTTCAGACCACATTTCACGGAATTCGCCTTTTCGTTTCGGTGCATTGGTCGGGATTCAAGGCCCTAACTCGTTACTCGTTATAGATGCATTCGATATCAAGCATGATGAAGAGCAAATCGACACCACACTTCTTTCAAAAAAGATTTCGCTCTTGCAGACTGTTTCCCCTAAAGCTACACTTGTTGGGGTGTATTCATGTGACGAAAACAGCAAGCCTCCTGCGATGCTCAAGGCTCAATTGGCCGAAACGACGCTGCCACAGCCGCTCATATATTTAGCGCCACTGGAGAAGAATTTTGCGTGTTATTTATTGGAAACAGGAGAAAAAATAGCATTCTCTTTGGTTCCAGGTGAGTCTGAAGTGACTGCCGTCTCGACCGTGCAAAACCATGCTAACTATTCTCAAAAAGAGTGTGATCTTACTCAACAAACCGAGACGAGCTTGGGCCCCTCGTTTCGTCAGATGGAAGAACACGTCAAGTTCATTTTGGCAACTGAGTGTAAAGATCCCGAGACAGAACGACAGATTGTGCATTTGGCCCAGCTAGTTCTGAATTACAAGCACCAGCCGACGGCGGACAGTTTCGAAATTGAAACGGCGCATTTATCGCTTCTAGCTGCGCAAATCGCCACAGCGAAATGCGCGAATGCTCAAGTTAACACTCAGACCGCAGCTATGAGTAAACGTGGTTATAGAGACTGGCGGCCAAACTAAACTGGCAGGTTTCAGAAGGACCGTTTTCAAAAAGCGCAAAATGATTGGAGGAAACGCGCAAATTTGCAAAGCGCAAAGCGAAGCGCAAATACTACAAAAGTGTCATTATCCGGCGTTTATTCTATCAGTGCAATTAAAAGGGGCTACTGGTGGCGGGCCTCGTCCAAGTAGCGGTTCTTCTGCTGGGTGGTGGGCACAATGCGGTCCTGGACCTCGCCATGGCGCTTCTTGTGCGCAAATATCATGTTGGCATCATCGAAACCAAACTTCTTGGTTAGTTTCAGGTAAAAAAGACCGCACGCGTTACAGAGCGTGCGCAGGCCGTCGGGCCCACGGCGCCACTCCGGTGTCTGTGTCAGTTGGCAATGCGAGCAGATCGTGTCTTGCTTCTTTTTGCGGCCCCGTTTCTTTGCCGTGCCTGGCGGCTTTGGTGGCGGCGGCAGCTGCATGGGTGGTGGTGGTAAAAAGTGAGGCAGGTCATGCGCCGGCGGGCCTCGCGGATCGTACCCCATTCGTGGGTCAAAATGGTACTCGTTGGTGTGGGCCATGGCATGTTGCCAGGGCTCTATATGCGGCTGTTGCTCGTGGGTGTGGAACACTTGTGGCATTTGCGGCGGGAATTGTGCCGGCACAAGATGGGTTTCATGCGGAGCTGGCACCCGAAACGTTTCTTGGTGGCGGATCTTGAACAAGATCTCGTCAACTGAAGGGAGTCTTTGCTGGCGTGGGTCCGCAGCCTGGCCTGGAGGAGGAAAATGTGGCTGCAGTGCTGACTCGGGCTCGGACATGGCTCCGCGGCTCATGGGCGTGACCAACGGCGGGCTCCACAAATTCGGGTGGGACGAGCGGCTAGCTTTTTCCCACGAGGAATCGTACATCTTGAGGGGAGATTACAAGAGCGGTTGCTCGAATGTTGAGCAGAACGGTGGACGAAACGATGGCCAAGACAGGCTGGGGCAGGGGGTTCTAGTCAAAGCAGAAAGTGGTTGTGCTGCGGTGTAAGCATATCCTAAGCGTAACAGCAGGTTCAAATGGCGGCGGGCTGGTCTCCACTCATGAGTGAGGCATACTTCAAACGTGGAGCATGTCAAGGCGGCGAGATTTCGACGCGGGAAGCAGGAAAGATAGCAAATGACAGATGGGGGAAAGAACAGACGAGCGCAAAACCGGCACAGATACACCACGCCAGAATATTATGCCCGAAAAACGGGGGGGGTGCTTCTTCGCGGGCTTTTGCACAGCATGCTGCAACGGCATCAACGCTCGAATCGGCAGGAACGATTATGGGGAGGGCACAAAACGGAAGATCTCTGGGCGGCCATATTTGCCGAAATCGTTCATGTATCGTCTTTTGCACGTCTGCGCGGCCTAAAGCGGCACGCAATACAATGGCTGACAATTAAACGAGCCCTTTTTTCTTGGGAGAATTTATGCATTCGCTGCAAACTTCGAGCCGATGCTGCCACGAACTTCCCGACTGAAAATCATGGTGTGCATAAGCGACGCTGCCATGCACGCGGCTGCTAACAAGTGCATGAGGAGATTTGTGGTCGGGCAAATTGCGCACAACAGCGCTCGGCACCGCTAGAATAACATTACTTTTATTATTGAGTCCGGTGCGCGGACCAAGAGAGGGGTTTTACTACGCATGGGCTGCCGCTGGCGCCAAGCACGATAGTTCATGCTGCCTCGCGTGCCACGTGACATGTGACTTATGTTGCCTGTTCTGGTACTTAAATCTCTCGAATCGCCTGCGGCTTCCTTGTATTGACGTTGTCAGGCCGTATCTGCAAATTAACGGATCATGAAATGGCCTTGTGAGCGAAATCTTTTTATTCGGTGACAGCGCACGTCGTACATTGCAGAGATGGAATCTCGCTTCTCATAAGGCCAAAGAGACGCCTAGTGTTGCCTAGAGTCGGTTTTTACAGCTCACAACCATTGATCTCGGCCAAGGCCGCAAAACAAATTGCTTTTTTCTTTTCTATTTTGAGAACACGCCTTGGATTATTTCAAGGCTTAGTGAAAGAAATTACGTGCGTTCATTTAACGGGCTGGTCCCGCGTTTACGCCAAGGGGTCGCTCCGCCATGTCCATTGTTTTAATTTGCTCGCCCAGCTAAAATCTGCACGGAAATGTTCGTGGCGAAAGCGTACCTTTTATGGACCGCATTGTGTACCAAGAGCCGTTCACGCATATGGCGTGGGGTCCGAAATCGGGCCTAGTTGACCCGTCTAAGCGAGCTTGAATGTCAAACTAAATTTGTCAAACAAATTTGTGTCTCAAATGACATATCCAGGTAACCCAAGCCAAAAAAAAACTCTGCGAACACAATGTGAGCTCGTGTTCATCAATGAGGGCACTTGGGACTACCGGTATAATGATGCCCCACAAAATAAAGAGGATAATTTATGGAAAAAAAAAATAGCTGAACGGCCACCTGGCACAAGCGCTCCCTCCGGATAAGCTGATGAAAAAAACCCGCGAAGAGACTTTAGTCAGCAGGAAAGCATTTGTGGCGAACAATGCGCTATTCACACCAACAATGGCATGTGAAGAAGGGTAAAGGGGAGAATAATGGATAAGCTTTAGTCCGATTAAACATCAGCCGATTTTTGTAAAGGGAAGGAGGGGTCCATGTTAGGGTATGAATAGACCCTCGGGGCTAGAGCCCTAACCGGGCACGTGTTAGGCATCGTAGGTCGGGCGACCGGTAGGCGCACGACGCCCGCCCATGACTTATATACGAGCCGGGTGAACGGCGAGTATAATGAGTCAGCAGCGTATCTTTAGTCTAAATAGTAAGAGATACCTAACCAGAGTAAGAGAACCGTTTTCACTCTTAACATTCCGAAATCAATGCATAATTTGCGCTCGATTCCTAGTAAATACCGTGATGCTTATCGTGCATGTCACCCCGGGCTTAATGTTGCAATTCCGGGCCGAAATAAAAACAATTTTTTGTGTGGACCTGTCCGGGGCCAATTTAAACTATTTTTGCAAACTTAATTTTTGTCAAAGTGGCACCGCGGATAGTCCGCGAAGTGGCATTTGCCCCGATACTCGACTCCGTACGGCACTCGCCGCAAACCCCTCGGGAAAAAACTGCCGAGGGCCAAATCCTGGGCGGCAAATAATCAAAATGTTGTGGAGTATGCGATAATTTTCACCTCACAAGTTGCAATGCCAAGGTCAGCGGTTAAAACAAGCGAGCATCTGTCGAATGGGTTGTGTTTAGACAGAAACGACAAATACGGGTAAAGTAGCCGCGAGATAACCAACACATGCACGATTGTTCGTAATTCTAATGTGCCCAATTAGGGGCATCGCTATCAGGGAGCCACTTTACAAAAAACGGGCTTATTGGTGGGAACGGCGCCGATAAACCCACAAAAGAGGGCTTAAATCCCCACCTCCTCAATCTGCCCACGATCTTGCCAGCAGGAAAAAGCGCAAAATCACTGCATTCGGCGACCGCATCACACACGCGGCGGGTTTGCAAATGCCCCTGCGTCCGCTAATCGCGCGCGCTGCGTGTGGGAGGGCTAGACCCGCGACGTGGCAGCGGTGTTTCAGATTGCGACATCTGAAACAGGCCCATTCTTATTTAGACACCGCCGTGTCACACTTATCAACCACAGCGTGATTTCTTACATATTCCACACGGCGCAACGCACACCTCAAACACCATTGTTTCCAGGGCCGACCTAGCTTCACTCTCTGTCACATCCGGCACTTTTTTGTTTGTTTGCATAACAGTATCAGCCGCCCCAGCACACATATAATAACCACCCTCGTTTCAGCCATGACGGAGGTATCCGAGGACGTGAAGGAGTCACTAAGTCTCGTGGAAGACCTCAAGTTCTTCTTGGCCACGGCGCCGGCAAATTGGCAGGAAAACCAGGTCATACGCCGGTATTATCTCAACAACGATGAGGGCTTTGTCAGCTGCGTGTTTTGGAACAACCTATATTTTATCACGGGGACCGACATCGTGCGCTGCATCTTGTATAAATTCCAGCATTTCGGGCGCACGGTGAAGGACCGCAAGAAATTCGAAGAAGGCATTTTCCTGGACTTGCGCAACCTCAAGGCCGGCACAGACTCGGTGTTGGAAAACCCGAAGCTGGAGTTTTTGGAGTTTCTCTATAAGAACCTGTGTCTCCGAACGCAAAAGAAGCAAAAGGTGTTTTTCTGGTTCAACGTGCCGCACGACAAGCTCATGGCAGACGCGCTTGAACGGGATATCAAGAAGGAGAAGGCGGGGCAGACGGCCACGTCGGTGGCGCTGCGAGAGCCCGCGCTCCTGTTCAACTATGTTGAGGACAAAACGAAAACGCTTTTCGATCAACTTTCGGATCACTTGGCGCAACTGAAATTCGAACCGGTGAAGCTGGAAACCAGTGGGCCGGGCCTGCCGCAACAACCCCTTCGATACACCAGTGATACAAGCTACACGAGTCAGGTTCCCGAGAAGCCCGCCCTGGGATCCCACGATAAAAGTCAATCCCAGCGAGAATTGACCGCAGGCGAGGCCACACACGTGACCGCGCTCCGAGCACCCGAGCCGTGCCATGAAGACGACGATGACGACGATTTCCCGCTAGATTACCTAGACCACGCTTTCAACCCGCAAACGGGCGGCAACATGCCTGATTGGGCCGGGCGCGACTACGCAGGCCGAGACTACATCACACTTGACACGCACGCGCACTCAGGCGCGTACAACGGCACGTTTGAGGCCGACTTCGACTTGGACGCGGCCGTGTTGCAGAACCTGGTCAATGTCGCCAGCAACGACGACTACCTCATTGAGCAAACAGTGCCCGCACGTGCGCCCACCTTGGGCCTGGCGCTGCAGCTCTACCACCCTCGGCTGGCCAAGTTCTATGATGAGCAGGCGTACATGCAACCCATGAGCTTCGGCCCGCCGTCGGCGGTGATGGCGCTGTATGCGCCCTATTATGAGCAGGCCCTCTACCCGCACGACATGCCGCAGTACCCGCATATCCCGTTCGAGAATGAGTACCTACATCCGCAATTAACGCCGCTCGCGCAGCTCCACCAAATGGCCCATATGGACCAGGCTGTGCCCTATGGGTACCCGGAGGACTTCGACTATCTCATGCGCACGATGCCCTCGCAGCGACAGCAGGACGTCAGTGCATCGATGATGCGCAAGCGGCGCCAGCTTCAACACCCGGCAAAAGTCACCAAGCCGCCGCGCGCCAGGGCCCCAGACTACGAATCTCGGTTTCGCGTTCAGGTGAAGAAGGAGGACGAGATGGGCGTGCACACGCCAGACTCCCAGGTTCACATGGCCGCTTATAATGGCGACCTCCAACACAAGCATATGTGACACCGCGCCACCACAGCATCCTTGCATCTTTCATATATCATAGTGTACAATCAAAGTCATTTCATCGTGTATTCATTTCCGTATATCATACCTTCTCTCCAATTTTCTTAGCGCACTTGGCTGAAGTATTCAATGATGCGCTGCTGGGGTACAGTCAATGACAGAAGCACCTGTTTCATCGCTTCATGGCTCGAGCTGCCGTACGTTGAGAGCATCTCCGCGTCTCGCGACATCTCACTGATCTTTGCCGCCCGGTACGTTCGACCGTAAATCTCAACAGCGATCTTTCGTATATCCGCTCTCTTGTGTGATGCGAAAGGCCGGATCGCCTGATCGACACCAATCACCAACCCATCATCTATCGATAACACAAGCGTGTCCGTACACACCAACTTGTATAAGCACTCGAGGCAAAATTTCAGTGCTCCGTCGTTGGGCAGTTGCTCGTTTTGAAATGTGCATAGCACTATTTGCAAGAGCTCCTTACTAGGATATAACCCGCAAAGCGCCTCATTGAACGTCTCGCCGATGGCAAGATCGAGCGTACGGAGTGGGTCCTTGCATTCGAGCCGGCTCAAGTCAACGAGCATTGGCCATAATCGCGTGATATCGACTGCGTGTCTGTGCACTAACAACTGCTTAATGATCATGAGCCCACCCATCAAATTTGAGTGTTCATGGCTCAAATAGTCCATCGCTGCGTTCTCAACAAGACCAAAGCCCTCGCTCCTCAAGAACGACGTGAGCGACTCAGGATCTGGCAGGCGTAAGAACTTCATCATTGTGGCTAGACTGATCTCGCTCACGGAGCCGTTCGACAATTGCTCACATAGAGATCGAAAATTATGCATCGAATACCTCTCAAGATCATCAACTCCATAGTCCAATGACATTTTTGCCATGAGGAAGTTAAACCAGTTGAGCTCAGTAAAGTCATACTCTCTCACTTTCTGAGGTGATCCGGCCTTCGCATCATCAAAAATTGAAATAGGCCGGTTTCGACTGGATAACTTGCTAAGCGGATCTACTCTCTCGATGAATGTTTCAATAGAGTTTGGCTGACTCGTGAGTCTGACCGAGGCAAAATCTTCGGCCAATTCGTTCAGGTTTTCTCTGTGGCTCGAGCCCTCGGCAAAGTTTTTGGTTTCTGGCTGTTGCAAAATATCAAAGTCGCGGACCTCGAGCTTCATGTCCGTTGGGTGGCCTTCCCTTGCACCTGGTTCTTCTTTGGCTTCTTGTCGAATACTATCGTTCATATCGTCATATTTCAATGGACTCTCCGTCAAGCCACCCTGATTTTCAATGACGTCGTCCATGATAACATCTTCCTCCCTAACAAATTCCATCTGCGGCGGTTGTTCTAGGCAGATGCGATCATCTTTCTCCTCTTCACTGGCGGTTTTATTCCTCGAAGGTGAGCCCTGAAAGTCGGCATCATATCCTGTATTCGTGGCATTGGCTTCCAACTTGACTTTGTTCGCTGGTAGAAGCATCGTGAATTCAGATGGAAATTTTAAAGGCGACAAATGCTCAAGATCCTTGCTTGGAGAGACGCGGGTGAAATCAGTAAGATTGAAATTTGTTGACTCCATATTCTTGAAATCCAATGTGTCATCAATACCCACCAAATGTTCAATTTCTTGTTTGCTGGGCGTTGCAATTGAGGAAAGTTGGTAAACGAACAATTTCGAGTTGATTGCGTGAAGTTTGCAAAGAACTGTTTTGTAATCTTCGGTAAGTTTAGTTTGGTGCACAACAGGAACTAGGTCGAATAAATCCCCCGTTAGCTTGGTGAAAGCCACATCGGAAATTGCAATTTTCGAGGTCGAGTGGGCGAGTACTCGCAATATCATCGTCAATATTCTGTCTTTATATTTGATAAGCTGCATTATCAAAAGACCATCATCCACAATATCAGTGAGCTCAAGAACGTACGAGAGCATTGTTTCCACGGATGAGTAGAGCTCATCGCTTGTATAAAGGGATATCAAAACTTCGAAGGCCCCTTGTGACGGCGGCATTAAGATACAGCACACTCGCAAAAAGTCTTCGTTCGTGAAAACTTTGAAACTTTTTCGTAATAATGGCTCACTCATTTCAAACAAAGGCAGAAGCAAAAGCGGATTAGTCACCGTGATCTTTTTAAGCGTGGGAACCAAATTTTCGGCGACGGGCTCACCATTGACGATTGCCTCGCGTAGCAAATGCACGCCCTCCTTCACCACTTGCTCGTCGGAGGAAGTCAAGAGTTTATGTAAAATATCCTCACTTGCGTAAGTTGTGTCTCGAGGTTGTGGGTCAACTTCGAATGTTTCTCGCTTATTCTTTGGCCAAGAATGTGCATCGCGAATTCTCTGTTTATTATCATTCCCAGCAAGGTCCGCGCTTTCGGGCTCAGCTTCTACACCGAAGTGTGCTCGGCTCTGATTGTAGTTGGCCTCGGGTGGTATCGTTGTTTTGAGTTCCGAAGAAGACCTTTCTGAATTGTGATCTCCTTTTATATATGCAGGAGACCTTGCTTGACTCATTTTCGAGGACGGATGGGAGAACGTAGACAGCGCATAGTGAGGCTCGGCTGCACTATTGGGCATGATGTGTGGCCTCGCGTATTTGCGGGTACTTCCCTCAGGCGAAGAGTGTACAGACTTGGATGGCTTTTTAGAGTCGATATCGAGAAACCGATCAAACAAAGCTTTGGAGTCATGCTTCTGGATCGATGGGCTAGGAAGGTGTGGGCGAGTTTGACTTTGACTTTCAAATGATGAGGTTCTCTGATACTTGCTCGGCAAACTCAGTGTCACGAATTTCTCATTCCCGGGTCCGGATAAATGGAACAGCCCACTTCGCGATGGAGGCCTCGAACCACCCTGCTTGGTCATGAGCTCCTTTTTCTTGGCCATGATTGACTCTTTCAACGAAGGCCTGGTCTTTGGAGCCGCCAAGGCGGGAGGAGTAGGTGTAATTATGCCCTTTGGGCGAGATCTTTCCAATGCGCGATTTACGTTCGTATCAAGCTGCGAGCGGAGGTTTATGGCCAGCTGCTCAGCGTGTTCGCAGTACTTCCAATACGCATCCTTTGCGGCCTGGCGCACTTGCATATTTGGGTCAGGTAGCAACTTGAGTAGAGCTTTATCCACTATGTCGGAGCCGGCACCTCTCCACTGGTCATGTGATCTGATGATGTAGATTTGAAGCCAAGAACAGGCGAAGTTTTTTGTGTTGACGCTCTTTTCTGACGCCGCACTCGATATTTTTGATGCCAATTTTGTTGTGATAGGACACTGCGCTAGAATTGCACACATTGCCAAGTGGGAATTATAGTTGGTCAAGTGCTTCGTGTTGGAGCACAACCTGATGAGCGTTGGAATAAAGAGGTCAGCAAGGGGCTCGAAAGCTTCACGAAGCAAGAAAGCCATTTCCTTGACAAGCTGACAGGAGTTGACTGACAATGTAGTTCGCAACGACAGAAGCGACTTGCAAATACCTTCATGAACCTCCCTGATATTCGTCATGAGATCACTCAAATATTCAGCGGCCGCGTTTCCTCTAATAAGACCTCGCATCTTGAGAATACCCTTCTCGCGCGCACCCCAGTTGCGCTCAGTTTCCTTTTCGTCAAATGAGACATACATGCTGGAAAAGACCTGATTTAGCTCATTTGCATCGGTCACATTCGCGGGCTCAAACAGGGAGTCGTAAGCATAGCCTTTAAGCTTTCCCAAGAACGCGCGAAGCTCTGCATTCGAACTTACGCCAGGGTCCTCACTCAAGTGACTTGATGCTATGTCGTCTTGCGGAGCCATTTTATGACTTGAGTCCACGGGCCGATTTGAAGATGGTTTTTCTGGCGAGTGTGCCAGCGAGAGTGGCTTTGTGGTCACAGACAGGGTTTGAGTAAACGTCAGTTCCGGGCGCGACATGATGGAATCAGTGCCCATGATGGAGATGCGTAGAGCTGCTGGCACGTTATTGCGCTCAAGAGCCTTTTGTAGATCAAACTTGCGGATACGATTCTGTTTCAACTCGTAGTAATTTTCGAGCAACACCTTGACATTGGAAACGAGCTTTTCGTCTGCTGCATGCTCACACAAAACTCGAGCCAACGGATCAAGAAATGTATCGAGTTTGAAGTGTGGGCTCACAGAGGTGAGTATATAATTAAGCCACGCCACGCACTCATTCACAAGAAGCAGGCTCCGCCTTGAGAGACCTAACTCGACAATTGCCACTTCGACGCTTTTGGGAGAGCTGAGCCAGTACGCTTCTAGAGCGCGCTTGGCGGACACTTTGACTGAGGTCTTCGCGTCTGCAATTCGCGGGATGAGCATGGGGAGCACCAAGAAGCTCTGCTCAGAAAGAACCGTGCCGCTGACATCCTGAATACTGACACGCTTCACCAAGTGGCACACTAAGCTGAACGCCAATGTATTTATGGCGGCCTCTGACGAGTCGCTGGCGACCAGAAGCGCCTCGAAGTACTTGCCCACCCACGGTAGATGTACATTATCCTTCTTCACGTGTTTCTTTAGTTCCTGGAGCACAGTGTGGGCCTGCTCGGGTGTCCCAGTGCGTATCACGCTATAAACACTGCTGCCAGAAAGATCCATTTGTAAAGATTATTGTGGTATCGTGTAAGCGTATGATAGTAAAAGTGAAGGTGTTTTGGTATTTTGGCGCTTTGAATCCGCGCGTATGTATGTGTGAATCAGGTGCATGAGCACTGCGGCGCGACACGCATGAGGAAGACGAGAGGCAAATGTGAAACACGGAGCTACAGCAGAAACGGGGTAATTTTGGGTAAATTTAAGAAGTTGAGTCTGTCGCACAATTGGGAAAAGTTTTTCAAAGGGTAGGAATCCAAATTCTTATATAGTTCTGCGACGCGTATCTATAGATATCAATTTTTGCAGCCACGCGAGTGAGGGGAAGGCGCGTGTTAACTCGAGGCGTGACTATCGACCCCTGCCCCTAAAACTGCTGAATTCAGTAAGACTGACTACTGAGCAGAAACGTCAGATGTGATAAGTTTCAATCAGAAGAGTTGAAAGAATGCGCAGTACATTATTATGTTTCTGGAGAAAAATGCGGATAGGCACTGGGGAAAGACACTTTGGGGCCGCCTCTTCGTAGAATTAGAAATAATAAACACATTTCCCGTTCAAAATGGCTCTTTCTTGCGATTGACGCTGAGCTACTCACCGTTCCTTATCCAACTGATGCATTGAATACACGAAAGAGAGTTATGCCTGGCACACGCGCAATACACAACAATTGAAAAGGGCTGCAAATTTTGAGTATCGGCTATATGTTCTCAACAGTGGTGATCTCATCATGAATTGCCATAACGCTAATTCCTGGGCAGAAACAAGACAAATTTGGTCAAATTACTAATCTTCAAAACATCCTTAAGTATCCTTTTATTATCCTATGTATTTTGCGGGTTAGCCCTTAGCTAACGCCCAGATGGCGCCCAAAACAAGCATCAGCCCCACTGTGATGATACGCGATTCCGTGAGCGTGACCTTATGCAACATGTTAGATTCATGAACGGCATCCAGAAACGGTACCGAAGCAATAGGAGAATAATAGCTGGTATTGCTTTTCTGGTTATGCGTCTGTCTCACAGCATCCACAAGCTGATCTGCTACATCGTCCACAATGACTTCCTGGACATTACCAAAGAAGTCTGTGAGGCGCACAGTACTGACATCACGTGCAAACAAGTCTGTACGGATCCCCGGGTTCAGGTGAACGTTCTCGAATGTGAACTCGGCGAAAAGCTTGTCCATTGTGACCATGGAATTCTTCTCGATCTTTTCGAGAAACTCCAAGGTGTAATACGTGAACCTGTCAATGACCGCCACGCCGACCTCCAAGTCAGAGTGATGCGAATAGGACAGCTCATCGAGCCGCGACGAGCCCACGCTCAATATGTTGGGTGAGTAAATCCGCTCGTACATCGTGTTGGCCTGACATGTGTCGATCATAAAGAAAATCTCACGGTATCGTTTTTTCTCGTGCATCTGCTGGAAAGCATCGGCCAAATCGTACGCACCGATTTCCTCGGCATCCTGAAACTTCAAGAACTCGTCACCTCCATGTCCGGTTAGGTACACGAAAATGTTCAGGTTTTCGTCGGTGAGCAAGCGCTTACTACGCGGGTGGTTAGCGTCCCACCGGTCCGTGAGTAACCGGATGAAATTCTCCACGGTGACCTCGTAGCCGCGGTAGTCCACCTCAATATCGTCGCCATAAAGGTCGATAGCCTGGTCCATGTTGTTGAACACGGTTCCAGGAAACGCGTTTCTTGGATTACATGCGATGTCGTCCGCAAGCATCAAGATGATCTGCAGATCCGGAATTCCTAGCCGTTTCACCGTGCGATACAAACTGAGCGTGTTGGCCATGTGTCTGTAATTGAACCAGAACCGCAGGGTGGATACAAGAACGGCCCAGTTGTTGGTATGGCCAGATGAGGAAATGTTTTCGGGGTTAGCCGCCACCACGAGGGTCATGAAAAGCCACAGCCAAATACTTAGAAGCATTTCGGTATGTTTTCGTGTGGATTCAGCTGAGTGTGTTGGATATGTTTTTCACTGTTTTTATAAGTGTGGGTGGTGATTACAAGCTCAATGTGCCACCTTGCGCGACTCTGACGATTCCGATGGAACGCACAGCGTTTGTTTGCAACTAAATTGTGCTGCGAACAAATTTTTAGATTTTGTTTGACACGTATTACCTGTACGCCTTTGACCTAAATTTACACCGTTTGCTCTTTTCAACAAGTTTTTGTTATCATTTTCTTGTGATAAGCCTCCCAGAATAATTTCGTCGATGACAACTGGCTCATGTCAAGCGATGCGACCAAGATATTTTGGTTGTTTGAACACTTCCAAGGCTTCAAGGCAAGCGAGAAAGAGCACAAAAGAAGTAAATGAAATTGTTGCGCGTCCTTCGTAGTGTTTTTCGTTTTTTAATTTTTTCTTGCAAAAATCCCAAAGTCATTCTTTGGACTGTTTCTGTCTTTTTGGGGACAAACAAGCCAGATGTGCGGGGTTGCAAGATGCCACGAAATAAGTTAAAAAATAAATATTTACCTCGCTTTAAAAGATTTATCTCTTGCGTCCGATATCCTTCCCCTGGACTAAAAGATTCACCAGAGAATTTGACAGATAAGAAAGCCTCATGACATGATCACTTCGAACTTACTTTACTCGAGTCGATCAGGGGTGTTCTGAGAGAGTACGTCTTGCAAAATGTGTAGTGAGGTTAGCACTAATATGAATTCGTTCGGCCGAATAGCAATATTTACAGGTGTATAATTGTTGAGTGCCCCTTCAGGCAATTCCCCTCATGTTGTAATTAAGAGGATTTCGTGTAAAAAGCCAGCAATACTCGATTATCGATACACATCTGACAAGTATGCGAATGCACGCGTGGTGTCGAGTTGAATTGAGTAGAGCAAGGCGAAACCAGAGAAGACCGAGTATGCAACAGCGCGGTTCACGTTCTAGGGACCTTGTCACGTGGTGCATGGCCACTTCCAGAAAACAGAAAGCTTCG
>JAKTVE010002401.1:0-21533 GCA_030557065.1 Metschnikowia rubicola | reverse complement strand
GTGTGCGGAATGTGACAAGAGATTTTCGCAAAGAGGTGATTTGACTATGCACATGAGATCCCACACTGGTGAGAAGCCATTCGCGTGTGCGGAATGTAATAAGAGATTTACACAACGTGGTCATTTGACACGTCACATGAGATCCCACACTGGTGAGAAGCCATTCGCGTGTGCGGAATGTAATAAGAGATTTACACAACGTGGTCATTTGACACGTCACATGAGATCTCACACTGGTGAAAAGCCATTCGCGTGTGCCGAGTGTGATAAGAAATTCTCACAAAGTGGTCATTTGACTTCTCACATGAGATGTCACACTGGTGAGACGCCAAAGACATTCACCGGCGGTCTGGAAAAGAATGCCACAAGTAATTATTTTGTGAGACGCTCAAAAATTCATATTCACGAATGATCATGCGCGTGCTTCGATTGTCGATGTGTATGCCTGAAAGTACAGGTTTGTGGACAAGGTGGGCAAGTTACATTCACGATACGCTGAAAATCAGTCTTCGTACCCTTATTGGTCCTGAAATGACGGCAAGGGAAAGTCAGAAGCTAAGAGCCTGATTGCATCGATTTTCAAAGAAATCCTAGAGTCTTTGCCATTAATTCTCAGATTATGGCAATGGCATTTCGAAAGGTGCTCATGAGGACGTGTCCATTTGCGGTGTTGTTCTAGTTGAACTATCGAGAACTGTCGGCATGTCTTGGCTGCCTCAAAGAACAACATTCACTACCCGACTCAGATATTGCCTAGGCAAAGCTAGCCGTGTCTTAGTTGTATTGGCAAATGAATCATAAAGGTTTTAGCGACCGTCGAATCTGCCTAGGTATGCGCACTCTTGTGAGTTGAATTATTCAATATTAGGTGTCTTTGCAAGGCATGCGCCTGCGTTGTTGCATATGGCGGTTTACATCGGTGAAAGAAAAAAAAATTGAGGATGGTTCGAGACTTTGTGCTCTCACACTCGCCAAAAGCCAAGTCGGACGCTAGGTGAAAGCTCTACTACAAGACAGGTGCATAGCTCTACAGGACAGTCACCTACAAGTTATCATTCATTGTGCTCTACTGAGGGGTATGACCGCTGACGGAACTTGCAGTCCCAATAGGAGCCAGCCTTCCTGCCGCCACGCTCCAACACGGAGTCGTACGCGACCCAGAAAAGTCCGTTTCTTGGATATCGGCGGCAATGCCGTCCATGGCGTGTCTCAAAGCATCCTTCGAGGAAGCATGCACCATCTTCGAGTGGACTGGTGCGGTATCTGGAGACCACGTGTAGAAAACAATCTTAGCTCTCTTGCCCTAGCCACCGCCAATGTCGTACTCAAAGTCGTGTACGGCGTTCTTACGTTCGTTTTTGGGCAACTCAGCCAAGGATCTTTTACACGACAATCGGCGGTTTCTTTGGTCTTAACGCGAAGATGATAATTTTGGACCTCTTGCCCACTTCAATTCGTTGAATGCGGATAAGCACTCGTCGGCAACTGTTGCTCTGTCGGGTTAGTATGGGGTGGTATTCTTGTGTGTAATCAGAATTCTCTCTTGTTAACTTTACTTGTGGTGGCACTGCAGCGACAGGCATTGGACTTACCTTTGATTGCGAGATTCGTGTAAACAAGTCTCTTATTACTATTGGAGTCGAGATAGTTTCGTGGGAAGAATATAATTGGATATTAAAGGCTTATTCCGTCCATTGGTTTCTCAATAATGGCCCAAGCCTTTGGGTTGAATCGTACACCAACAAAGTGCGTCAGTCTGTTGTATTGCGACGAGAGGACAACCCGTTGTTGAGCTTAGAACGTCAGAAAATATGTTGTCCTTGATGCCATCTTTGACAAGCTGAATTGGCATATCACGGCCTTTCGTTGCAAAATCCAATTCTTGATGGCACGGCCCCACATAGACACAGAGGCCCAACCTGGCTCCTACCCGGGCGCACCTATAACCGTCAGATGGCTTGTACCACGATTCGGCTTTTCATTTGGATGAAACCTGTTCCTATAAGTCTAGTTCCTCCCCGTCCTCAGAATTGGGAAACTTTCTCCCCTTGCCCAGGCGCCGTTTCTTCACCTTTCCCAGAGTGAATTGACTTGAAGCATACCGACCTCCCCTGTAGGATTTCCCCGATGCCGGAGCCATTGAATAGGCAGAGTCGTCGAGTCTATTTCAATCACGGAGCAAGATAGCGCAGTTGGGCAATCCAGATGCTCGTCCCTCGCCAGTCATGAGGCTATTGAGAAGCCATGCCGACTTTGAGCAGTTTCGAAAGCAGCTTGAAGCCCTGGTGATGCATTCCAGCCAGCCTTTATCAAACCTACACTTATACCACTTAGGCCGTGGCATTGGTTTAAATGCCAATACTAGCTCATGCCCGGCCTCTCGAATCACCCTTATACCCGCATCGTCATCGGTTCAATTAACGTTGATTTACCGAATCTGGACAAGTTCCTCTTTTTCATTAGTCCATTTCTCATGAACCCGACGACGAGTTGAGGATGAGGTACACGGGCTCGAAAGCACAGGTGCCACCGCATATCTTCCGGAGGTTTTCACAGAAGATATCACAGGAATTTGAATTATGATGGTCAAACAAACGACGATAGCTTTGAACAAACAATAAACATTTACATACATCCACAGAAAGGCCTAAAAGCCAGTCAGTCTACCTTGATCTGCTTGGATATTAGTCCACTGGAAATACCCTTGGCTGGGTTTGTGGGCCACGCCTTCCCAGACAATCATGTTTGAAGTATTGATTATCAGCAAAAAAATGTTGTAGCTTTTCTTTACAGATTTCGATGACAACATGTAAACAAAGACAATACGAGACTTTAGAATGGTAGAATTCGTTGCCCACAATGAAGAAATCTGAACACCATGGACGGGGACAATTAATTATCCAGCATATTAGGCACGATACTTGCGAGGTCAGCTTGGCTCGGAGAAAGCGGTGTGGTTTTGGTGCCCTCTGAAGAGACTTCCGGTTGCCTTTGTGTGCAATCTGCAGACCTGAAGGACTCAGTATCTTTCCCGTTCATCAGCGAACTCCGATCGTGATTTGCATGAGGAATACTGTCTGAGACTTTCTCAGGACCTTTCTCAGATACATGTGTGTGCGACTGCTCTAAGGAGCCAGACTTTTCTGTAGTGGTCTGCAATTCTGGCTCGGAGAGATCTGGCTTGGCGACTTCTCCAATTGTTCTCACCGACTCGCTCTTGGTCATCACCCCGGGAGATGAAATCGTAACAAATTTCAGATCGTGTAGATTGGGCACCAAATTCACCACTTCAGCGACTGGCGCGACTGGCGCCACCCGAAGTTTTGGCATCTCACTCTCCAGGATAATCTGACAATCTTTATCTGTCTCTTTCTCTTTCTCCTCCAAGTTTTCCTCTACAGTCTCCACCCTCTTGGGCTTGACTCTTTGAACGAATGCAGAAGCCAAATCCGTGTACTTGAGGGAATGCAAGAGAAACATCACGATGGACGCGAGAAGTATTGGTGAACCCACAAGTTTTCTGAGCAAGAACATCTGGTATAAGGCCCCGTGGCTCTCCATGCGTGTACGCATCGCCGGCTGCAAAAACCACTTCTGGGCATCCTCCATGACAGAACACAAGTTTTTGAGCAACGCGATTTCCGCCACCGGCCGCACCTGTAGTGACTCTCCTTCCTGGACCAATGCTAGCAAACGAGTATCTCTCAATTTCTCTGAAAACGCAGGGGGCTGCGAGGAGCTCTGATAAGAAGATAGAACAAGACAACATGGGCACAGGTATCGGTCGTCGTCGTCGCCAATCTTGCTGATATCCTTCACACAGGTAACGTGAAACCATTCATGGCACACATCACATTCAATCATCGTGCCGTCTTCGTAGTCCCTGCATAAACAGTACCGGATCGGGATCTGGTCATTGAAGTCATCTTGCAAGTCGTGCACGAATAAGTATGGCGATGAGAACTCAAAAACGTCGCTGCGCTCATCGCTGAACGCCGTCTGAGTATTTTCGGCAAGAATCGAAGCAATCTCGGCCACCTTGGAATTGCACACATTCTTTGTGACTGTTTGAATCTTTGTGCGACGGTTTATGATCTTCACTTGGGCCAACGCATGCTCCACCTTCTTCAACCACTGCTCACTTTGCTCCGCGTGCGCCCTGACATGGCTGTCGTCGTACGCGAATGAACAATTGGCCAATTCCGCCAAAATCTGGCGCGTTTCATGCAATGTATGTGTCTTGGCTGCGAAATTCTGCAAGAACTTGATGAGTTTTTCTTGGGCTTTGAGATCAACCAAATTATTATACGTGTTCAACTCAACAAAGAGTCGGTCTTGCCCCTTCATTTTCGAGCGCTCCTCCATATCGACGATTTTCGACTCTAACTCTCGAAGATTCACATTGTTGAGGATCTTGTTTTGACCAAGATAAGACTGCATGGCATCCTCGTACTCCTGACCATCACGCACAAACCTGTCAATCGTCTGCAATTTATCCACGTCTCCATTGGAAAGAACGTCCATGCCTTTATCACGAAACTCCTTCAAGTCAGGAAGTGAAAAGATCTCCTTTTTGCCGCTGAAGGGATCTCCGCCAGCCACAATGACGTCATGTGTCTCCATCCATTGTAAGCGCGTTCTAAGACGAATAAGAAACTTCAAAGACGGAATTTGAATTCCGAATGACGTGCCAAGACTGATCATGTCGTTGATTTCGGCCATGGTGGCAGTGCCCAGCTCTATGAGGCCTCGGCACGCCTTGTCGAAATTCTGGATTTCGTTCTTATATTCCAAAATGAGTTCGAACTCGGGCGTGTGGAAGTTGAGGTGGGGGATTTTATTGGCCAACTCGATTAAGATCTGCAAGCTTTCTGGGTTCTCATCTTCGGTTTGGTCCGATTGGTCTGTGCCGCCGTTTCTGATGCGCTGTTGATGTTTCAACGATAAAATGGCATGGCATTGTTCAACCACCGCACACGATTCCTCCACAAATTCCTTAAGGTTGTCCACCTGTCTCTTGAAGCATTCGATTCTATCCATTTCACTTAACGTTTCCGGCCTGAGCATTTTACCCTGGCAAAAAGTGTCGAAAGTATTTTGAGCACCCGAAAGAGCCGCGTAAACCTTCTGTCCATCCTGAAGCAACGCCTTGTAGTTCCTCAAAATCATGTCATCTTCAGAATTCATCATCTCGTCGTACCTAGCCATCCAGGACTCGAAATCAACGGAGTAGCCTGTCAAAGAGCGATGGAACAGTCGCAATTTTTCGTCTGAATAGAACAAATGGAGCTCTATTGAGTACTTTGGGTGTTTCAAGAGGTCTGCAAACGTGAAATCCTTCGTAATTTCCGCTGCCCCATCGTCATCAAGGTATTGGTTAAAACTCGCAAGCGACATGACAAAGTGCAGGCCCGAATCTTTGGAAAAAATCATGATTTTTGACGGGATGGCGCTCAGTAAGTCGTCATCAGTCACCATATCTGACTCCATGAAATTTCTCTCCTCAATTGTCACCTCCTTCAACTTGACTTTGCCCCTGATAGAATTCCTAATGTTTAGTTCAGCTTCGAGTATCACAGCCAAATGCTCCAGGACTTTTATATGTACCGCAGGACTAAAGTGGTTGCTATTCGCTGACTCAAGAAGTTGCGCAAAGTTTATGAGTAATTTGAACGTCAGCATGCTAGGAAGAATTCCCTGTTTTTGCAACCACTTTTCTCCCTCAATGCTGTAGTCAAGCCACAATTTGGACGCAAAGTTGATTTCCTCGCTTATGTTAAATCCAAACGAGACTGTGGCAGAGTATGTTTTGGGATACTTATAGATCACTTCGCCCGGATTCTGCAATGTTGTCGTGAATTTGATCCCGCGCTCGGTAAGCATTTCAGGGGTGATGAAGTACTCTTGATTGAACAAGACCTTTTTCTTTTTTAAATCGATCAATTTTTGGTATACCTCATTGTCGTTTTTTGCGCGTGTTTCCGGATATGGACTCACTATGTTCTCGAGAGAATTCAATAAACACTCGTATTGAGTGCCTGTGGCCTCGCTATCGGTGGTGACAAAGTCTGCGAGTGTGTCCAAATCCCAGCACCGGTTTTCATAGTTCTTGTTCACGCGAGAGTTTTTATTTTGCTCGCCAATTATCTCCTCGAGCAAGTTTTCAAACTTCGAAAAGTCCAGTTCCGGAATGAAATACCACCGTTTAGGTTTTCCGAAAGAGTGATAACTGCATAATTGCGTAAAATGGTCCTCGCAGCGCCAGTTCTCGGTGCTGAATGTCAGACCAATATTCAAGCTTGGATTCACGAGATCGGAATTTGCCAAATCCAGCGCGGTGAAAGCACCCAAAAGTGAATCCGGTAAAAACGGGAGGTTGGAGATCTCAAATGGATTAAGCGAGCCAGCCATAGCCCGTAGATTTGCAGCCACCTCCTGGTGATGTCCCGCAGATACATGACCGATTCCTGCATATACTTGATTTTTACGATTTGCAAAGTCGGCTCCATGATAGTTCACGCCGTTTTGGGTAAGAGAGCCAGGCAACCGCGGACAGTTTTCAATGCGACGGAACTCGGACGAAGATTCGCGCAAATACCGCCAAAAAAGGCGTTCCATATCTTCCGCGCTGATTCTGAGTCTCTCGTCTGGCTTGATCAGCGAGATTCCCAATCTGACGAAAGAGGCGGGAAATTCTTTGAGCAAGAATTCCTGGAACCTGGCATCTTTCTCGATGAATTGGCGTAAAGAGCATGTGGTGGCCAATTTGCTGCCAACCTCTAATCTTGAAGCATCCTGAATGACCGGCAGGTACGCGGCAAGCCATTTGAGGTAATTGTTGATCTGTGCAGACGCGCCGGAGGGCGTAATCAAAGTCTCTGCTTTCGTCTTTGGGTCTGCGTTTTCGTCTTTGACGGAAATCACAAGTGGTGTTTTCAAATCAATCAAGTGCGGGTCATTTGTAAGAAACCCCTTTGACGCCTTGAGACGGAGGGACCTGCCGAATTCTGCCGCCGAGCCTAATATGAGTGGTGCAGCATCATTAAGCTTGCGCTTTTTTGTGATATCTGCTTCACTTTCAGCGGTGAGTTCTCTTTTCAACCCATCATCGGTGGATCCCCTTGAGGGACCTCCATGGAAGGCAATCTCATCAGCAGAAGCGTTTGTTTTTCCACTTACATGATTTTCTGAATCCTGTGTTTGTTTTGGGATGAATTCATCGCCGGTCAAATCAAATACTCTTTCTTCAAGGTGAACTTCGAGGGGATACAAGATTTTTGCGTATGAGATCTTCAACGAGCTGCTCAAACTGCTGGTAATCTTACCCTTATATCCCAACTCGCGTCCAATCTGCGCCCAGAGCTTCTTATTGATAACTTCTTCGTAGCCACCCTTTCGGGTGACAAAACGGAAAAGGTCAAAGAGATCGAGTGGGCGTTTATCCATCATGGGAAACTTCGTGAGAAAAACCGGGAGTTTCGGTTTTTGCAGCATTTTCTCCTCGGTCGGTAGCCCGTCTCCCCTATTGCCACTCTGAGCTATTAAGTCACGATTTGTCTTGCCGATGGTAACATCTTCAGCTTTCTCACCATTTTTTATACTTTCCTCCGTTTCCTCCTTCATCGGCGTTGACTCGACATCTTCAGCGGCTGGGGTATTCTGGGCCGAAGGAGAGTCAGTGCCAATCCTCATGCCTGATTCGTTGAGAATGTCGTCGTTTTGTGGCGATATGGATCTACTGACACCGGAGTGTTTAGCCTCCTGCGTATGAAACCGGATAAGTTCGTCATAAAACTTGAGCCTGTGATACAATTCGTTTTCCCGAGGGTCATTGAGCAACCTGTTGGCCTTGAATGTGAATGAGTCTGGGTTGAGGCGGCATTTCCGCTCATGGATATAGGCGGCATTCATTTTGATCTTGACCGCCCCAAATTTCTTCCCCTCTTCGGCTAAACCTTCGACAAGCAGGATTGGATCTTTATAAGTAAGCGAATCGAGCTCAAAAGTGGGGATTTCTATCGCTTTTAGGTCATCTTTCGGCTGTTTTGCGGTATTTTCTAAAGATGCGCTATGAGCGTCTAAAACAGGCGCCTGCTCCGCAACTGGGAATCTCGGAAGTTCCGAGGCAACCGCCAAGCCCAGAAAAACCAGAAATTCGGGACTTCCATGTGTCTGAAGTACATGCTCTCCAACCACGAACTTTTGTGACTTGCCGAAAACGTCCTCTGTAGACTCTCTTTTCCCCCTCACAGAATTGCTTGGAATCGGCAAATACGCCGCGCTTGAACTCACGCTGGCTAGGTGGATCGATTTGCCGTTCCTCCGATCTGTTTCGGCGGGTATTTGCGTCATTTTTGGTGTACTGGCAGTGCCTTCAAACACATTTTCGATTGTGGAAAATGGAACCTGCAAGTTTTCGGGCTTTAAGAATGAGGATTCAGGAAGACGGGTTGGCATGAATCTCGTCGAGCTGGGAAACTGCAGCCGCTGGTCTGGGGCCGTAAATTCCATAATGGGCTGCTGTTTAACGTATATTGTAGATGATTGTACTGTAGGAGGTAATTTCACGACTGAATCTGATCATGTGACGGCTGGAGGACCGGTGGTGTGCATATAGTTGCTGGGTTTGGCCGAATAGAATGACATCTTTTTTGATAAATTGTTGGTTGAGTCTAACAAAAATTATGACAATTAGGTTTTTACGGAAATTTGGTTCTTTGAACGGTTGATAACTTGCAATTTACTGGTTTTGTTGTTCAAGTACCTAGCCTGTGCTCATCTGGTGTAGCATATTGCAACATATATACTTAAGCGGCCGTTGGGAAGTTCGGGAAATGGGCCGGAATTGGGTGTTTTAAGAGAGAATTTAAACAAGGAGGTAATCGAAGTTCTCGAAATTTTAGACAACTAAAAAAAAATGGTGCTTTTACCGAATTAAATCAACCTAGAATGGATCTAACTATGCGCGAAGATCATAATCTAGGAAGTAGTCACAATTGATGAGGATTTCTGTCAAAAAAAGTACATTTGTCAGGCGGTCGATAAGCTAATGTTATTTTGGAGCGTTTCAAGATAAACATAAACCGTCTATTGTACAATTGCCTTGGCCAGAGACCAAGATGAGTCAAATTGCAGCCACGAATATGATATGCATGACCGAAAACATGGATATCGAGATATCTCTGGAATTTTGGACACAATCGACTCAAAGTCAATCATCTTGATATTTTTAAGGTCACTAAAAAGCCCTTGGAATTTCAAGAGACGGATTGCCATGTGGTTTAACGCCCATTTCATTTGGGTCTTACAAGGACCAAGCATTCTCATTTCCCAAATGAGACATGTACATCACGTGACCTACCAAACAAGTTTGGATCAAGTATTTCACAATGAGAGAGCTTCTTCCTTCTGTTCAAATTTGAAACAGGAAAAAATCAAGTTATGAGCTCCAGAAGATGCAAAATGGCTATTGTGTTAGTCTCTTGTTCAGAGAAATTTATGCTTCAGGAGTGCTCGAGAAATCATTCTCTACTGCGCACCTGGCACGGCCAGAAAGTCTGAACGGTTAGCTGCCGTCTGTTTTGGACTGAATTTTGATGAAACAGTAGCAGTTTATCTTTGATTCAATGATTTCCAAAGAACTGTTTCGAGCATTCTAACCAGCGCAACGTATGAATACTGTGTTCGGTTGTCACACAATGCATTGAACAAGAATCCGTCGTGGTTCACACATTAGGCAAAAAATCCCTTAGATCATTTGTTTGAAATAGAATTATATTTCGTATCTTTCGAACTAAATCTGTTGGAAGAGCTCGGCGATTGTTGACGGATATCCTGACTTGAATTCTCCATTTGAGTCACGTGACAAAACCAAGATATCATCCTACTTCTGGTTGGTGGAGTTTGACCATGTACAAGGAGACACCAATGTACCTTCAAACAGGCTTGTTACACGAAAACGGTCTAGACCGCTGAGCTCGTTCAAGTGTGCCTGTGACAAGGCTTACGCAGATCCCGTAGGCATATCTGAACGACTTTCGCAAACGAGGCGCGAGCCAAGGCGTACGCGATATAGTCACAAAGCAGGAATTAGGTGTTAATTTGAAAAGGATGAAAGTCTTCAGCAAATTCTTATCACTAGGCGGATCCAGGCCTGACCTCGTAAGTGGCGCCCTAATCGCCGTGAATCAAAAAAAAAAGACCCAAAACATTAAGTGCAGGGATGCTGCATTCTCATGTGCAGGATGTAACATGCGCCACGTTATATGCACGCCACGCAACTCCCGAAACCAATCAAAATCACATGATTATTCCCAGATCGCACTGCGGGCTGCAGGCATCATGCATGACATCACAGCGACCAATAATGACTCCAATAAACATACGAGATCTACAACAAGGTTCCAAAAACAAAATTTTTCTTATTAATTATACCTGATACCGAAAGCGAAACAAATTCCACACATACTAGTAGTAGCGCGCTTACAACAAAGCAGCGGCGACGGCGGCAACACCGGCAACAACACCAGCGGCGTTCTTGGCACCAGCACCCTCCCAAGAAGAGACGGTGGCAGTGGTGGAAGAAGGAGCCTTGGTGGAGGTGTGGGAAGTCACGGTCTTGGACTCGGTGGTGTAGGTGGTTGGCACAACACACTCCTCGGTGATGGTCAAGGTGGTGGCCTCAGACACGGTGACGGTGTGAGGGGCACACTTGTGCTCAGAGCAGGTGGTGATGGTGACCACGGTAGAGGCTGGGCAGTAGGTGGTGTAGCCAGTCACGGTGACGTCCTCAGTAACGACGGTGGCGTTAGAGTAGGCAGCCATGGCGGAGGCGGAGAGGGCAGAGATAGCAGCGACGGTGGAGAATTGCATGTTTAGCGAGTGACTTGGTTGATGAAGAAGAAAACAAAAATAAGTAGAGGGAGGCTGGGGCATGGCTCTTTTATATTTTTTCTGCTTCGCCGGCGTTCACGTGCCGTATGTCCCGGCGTGCATGTGGTGTGTTATTTATTTTTTCTCATTTCCGGGGCCGGTGTTGCGCCATTGCCGCGCCGCGCGTATTTCGGATAGGGGCGCTTGCCTCCACTACTAGACCTGGGACAATAAGGTTGAGGAGTAACAATGCCTACCATCGTAATAGCCCTTCAATATCGACACCATTGTTATACTCGCTAATGACTATTTTAGCATTGTTAACGCACGAACCATAATATTTGTTTATCTATCTTTGATCTACTACCTTCAAGCCTCTGATTAAGCCTATCCCTCGGTTCGCCTTTGGTGTGCATGTACACAGGTTGCAGCCCCCACGCGCACGCAAATGGGTCTTTTCCCGCAGGCGTTAAAAAACAATCGGCACCGCGAGAATGAGCAAGAAGTTTCCAGGGTACATAACGCCCCGCTGGGGCAGCAAACAAATCCGATTGAGATATCGGAAAAAGAAACAATTAAGATTCTGTGCTGGTTAGATTCGGGTAAAGAGTTTTTGTTTACTTTTCAGATCGGTCAGAGCAAGGCGTGCCGAGGATACCGGCCCCTACATATCACTCTTTATAGCGGGGTTTTCTCGTTTGTTTTGTGCATCACAAAATCCAAGAGGTCCGTGACAAGTGATCTGTCGACATAGAACTTCGTCGACGCTCGCTCGGCATATAACTGGCACTCAAACTAAAAATAAAAGCCTCTGGTTTGCAGGTAATCTTTGCGACAGTAGTATGCAGTACGCCTTTCTTGTTTTGAGCGACTCTGTCTCCAAATCTGGTAATGGGGTAAACATTGCCGTGGACTACATACAATCGCACTACCACACGTAATCTCCTATTGGGTAATGTCTCCAGGTCGGGCGGAAGGCCCCCACTACCAGGGGCCACTAAACTATCAACGTTCCCCTCCCAAATAATAAGGTTTTATAAGCAAACACTTGCACTTGCTTGATCTTTTGTCTGCCTTCTGTCCATCGGTTGTGAGACAAATGGAAGGGCGAGACTGAGATCTCGTGCAAAACCCATGCCGCCTCTCCTTCACCTTATTAACATTTCAGTTGCGTGATAAATCCGTAGAACGAACAAACTCAAAGATTGGAGCTCATAATCTTCCCCTTTTTTACATCTGGAAATCGTTATGACTACAGTATCATTTTTGTCCAATGTGCTTCGCGGCTCCTTACGCTAGTGCCGTGCCGCATATCCGCATCGCTCACTTTCAAACGGGGCCAAAACACGCCTCGAAGGTGCCTCCCTTCCTGACTCCGAGCAACCACGACAAATCTGCCAGACTCTACGTGATTTTCTAGCGACGAACGTACGGGGCTTTGTTTTCATGGCTTTTCGTTTGTCACACATTTTACGAGACTATTTTTGGCTCGCCAGGTTAATTAATCGGCAAATGGGAAACCAGTTACTTGTAGTTTTTCGAAGCTTGTGTGGAATTTGAAAATCAATAATTCTAAGGGCATCGGAGTCGGGCTCGTAATGGCCGGATTTCCTTCCCTTCGTGGACTTTCTTTTGGTTTCATTCTTTTTTTTGGAAACCACGTGATCTAATGTCGGCAATTCCGAGGGTGAGGGGAAAAAAATTTGCACATCGTGAGCCAGTGGATCGGGCGGCACTGCCGCAACCGCATGACAAACAACAATGCCAAGCTTTTCTCGCGATTGCAATGCCGAATATTTTTTGGCGAATAAGAGCGAGTGTATAGAAAAGCCATAAACAAACAATCTGGAGCATATGCGATAATATGCTAGTCCATGTGAAACGAAACAGATTAAAAGCGGTATTGTGATTCACACGCCTTGTACATGCATGGTAGCAAATATTAGTAACTTCAATGGTGTTTTTGAGCGGGGAATGTCGACCCCGCAAAAGGCATGTTCGTATATAATTCCTATTTTTTTTTTCTCGTTTGCACCTCCACCACTCAGAACGTGAATTCCGGGGCCTGTGAAGATGTTCGACACGAATTCCTCCTTGTTCGCCGGGCATAGACATCATGAAAATGTTTAACTTTCCATCAATCTGCAAAATTGTTTATAGAGAATTCGGAAATGGACCTCTAATGACTTCACGCAGATACTCTTTTTCACTCGAAGAGCCCTTTCTTCACGTGTGCGATTATACATGAACTTGCAACTGCCGCGTGAGTTCGTCTTGATTCGTGACTTTGACACCGTAATTTTTTTTCATTTTTCTGATCTAACATTTTTCATAAAAAAAAAAAACGAAAGCATGACCTTGCACGTGGCCAAAATACCGGCCGTTTTGGGATGACGGTGATGCATCCGAGTCCATCAGACGGGGTGTTTGCGAGATTGCGAAAACGAGACAATAAAGTTAAACCAAGCCTTTTTTTTTTTGCTTAATTCAAGCGCCTGCAAAAACTCCGAAGCAGTTTCCACAGGTAATACACAAAAAAAAAAGAAAAAAAAAAGAGATTCTAATCTTCGGAAAGTATGCAAGTTACAGTGCAGCCTACTCATAATCATCTTGGTAACAGGCTTAACAATTTTATTCCCTTTGAAAGATCTGATAAATACATTTTTACGCCAGTAAAAGGCTATCAGGATAGTTTGAGTATTATCTGTACTCTATAACTACAAAAGGAATCATGTAGATGAGCACATCTTACTGTGGCCCAGATAGATCTGGTTATCAGCCACGGGCTGATACCTGGGCCCAGACATAGAATGTTCTAAGGTGATGATCACGTGATTAAACCCTGTTTCATCATGAAACCACTTCGGGAAATTTCCTAAGTTCGGTGAAAATGAGCCGCCTAGGTCTTGTAAGTCTGACTCTTTTGGGTCGAGTAAAATACTTGAGTATACAGGCCTTGAAAAAAAGACCTCTCACAAGTCCATATGTACGACTGAATTTGATCAAAGTTCTATTTTTCTCTTGAGACTAAAAAAATATGGACTTCTATGCCTCACTTAATTTTGACTAACATCAACTCATATCTAAACCTATGCCAACGGAAATAATATTGTGCATCGGGTGGCCAAAGAGGAACTTGGTTGCAATGGACCTGCATGGAGCCACAATGGAGTGCCAACACTGCATCGTATAACAAACTCCCTTGTTGTAATCCCGTGACTTTTTTCAAACATGCAATCGCTTTCAATTTCTGACCCAGAAAATACCGATATAAAATCACCGTACCTAGTTCACTTTAACACCCCTACCCCAGTTGCTTCTTCGCCTAGACGCGTCCTGCGCCTGCACACACGCGCGTGCCATAGACATCTCAACTATATGATACAACGATATTAACGATATTGAACACACCCATATAGAGCATGACCAAACCCTTTCTGGGGCTAAATTTCTGCTGCACGGGCCTAGGGTCGCTGCATAGGCAACAGCTCGAGCGCCAGATCGGCGCGCTTGGCGGCGTTCTTCATGTGGACTTGATGTCCCTGGTGAACTATCTTATAGTCGGTGGACGGAAAACAGAAAAGTACAAGTATAGCGTACGGTATCGCCATGACATTGCGTTTGTATCTCCCGCTGCCATTACCGACCTCCATGGCCGGTGGGTGGCCGGTGATGACGCGGACTTGGACATAAATGACCATCTCTTGCCTGTTTTCAGCAATTTCACTGTATGTGTCGCCCGAGTGGAGCCGCCGTCGCCGGAAAACATGAGCAGGCTCTTTGCTGAGCGCTTCCGCACACCTCCAGCACAGGCTCTACCTGCCGTAATGCCCAAAGATACGTTTTCCGCGGAAAACTTGATCGAAACGATGCAGAAATTGGGCGCGGACGTCAGCGCCACCCTTACGTCCGACTGCTCGGTTTTTGTTGGCACAGACACCGTGGGGAAACGCTTCAAGATGGCGCGACAGTGGCAGGTACCCGTAGTACACCCTTTGTGGGTGTACGATTCGTGTTTGCGCGGTGCAGCACTCCACTTGGATGACTATGAGTTGACAGATCAATTCAACCTCTACAGCAGCACTCTGTTCACATGGAAGAACCTTTATTTGGCACGGCTCCGACCCAGTAGCGATAAGGCGGCAAAATTGGCTCCCGAGAAGCGTGACCGCGCGCTACTCCGCAAATCCCTGGCGGTTTGGACGTCTATTATGAGCAGTACACATCAGCCGGCAAAACAGGTGCGGGAGAGCGCGTGGGAGGATAGTCTGGAAGGTGCTACGCGCCAGGAGACCAGCCCCTTGAAACTAGTCAACACAGACTCGCTCGCACCGCCGTCCGTGGCTCGTCAAAGCACGCTATTTGAAGGCTTCACGTTCTGGCCCGTGGGCCTTTCTGTGCCGGAACAAAACTTGCTACGAAAGGTTGTTGAGCTGCACCTGGGCGCCGTGGCGCTGGCCGCCGAGGACTCACGCGTGACTCACGTGTTGTTGCTAGTGCGTGACGGCCCGCAAGCACATTTGATGCTTTCGATGCTACCGAATGTTATGAAACGCAAGATCAACCGCAAAGAAGTTGCTGTGGTAACCGACTGGTTCGTCGAGCGCAGCGTCTACTACAACGAGGTGCGCCAGGATGCATGGTGCCGCCCAATGGACGGTATAGTACCGCTGCTTTCACGATTTAGAGTCTGTGTAAGTGGATTCACTGGCGTTGAACTTTTACACATTGAAAAGCTCATTGGCTTACTCCATTTGGAGTACTGCGACGTGTTCAACGCAAAGCGGGACCTCCTTATTGTCAATGTGAACTTATTCAAGAAATCATTACAGGCAAACAGCCCACAATTATTCGAGTATAAACACCAGGAGATCTTGGCGTGCCCGATTCACAAACATGGCGCCGACTCGCGCTCGGTGGCGGCGATGCTGGCGAAAAACAAAGTCAATGCCGCCAAAAAATGGCAGATTCCGGTGGTTTCTGTGGCGTATCTCTGGGAAATGGTGGAAATCCTGGGTGGCCAGCCAAACTTGCAATTGCCCGACATATTTGACCGCGCCTGGTGCATCTACGCCCCAAAATCTTCCCTGAGATCATCCCTCATGGAAAGTATAAAAGCACAAAAAGAAATCGAGCAGGAAACAAATGAGAATCAGGAAAAGGACTCTGAAACTCAGGATGAAGACCGTGTGCAGCTCCCCTCGCCGCGAAAACTGAAGGATAAACATAAATACGGCAGGCTTGTAGGTGGCGGTGAGTCGTTAACGGAAAAGCTCTTGAAATCAAAAGAACATGGGGTTCCGGAATCCGATACCAGGAATGGCGAGCCAGATATCAGCATTGACGACGAGAATCTTACACAAGTTGGGTACGGCAGCGCAGATTCTGAAAAGGGTGTCGACGAGCTCTGGAAGAAGTTGGAAGATATAAACGACAGGCTCCCAAAGCGCAGACGCACCCGAGGGTAGAGTCAGCATAACGCCAAAAAGGTTTTGCGGCAGGCAAAAAAAGAATGTAGGGATTATTTACTGGATGTTGCTCTAGCGAAATATGCAATCGGGGCTGAAATTGTCACATTGTACACTTGCATACTCATTTTTATCCAACAGCATGATTGTTATTATTCTTCGCGGCGTTCTTGAGCAACTTTCTTGTCTCCTACGGTATTAAATTCGGGGTGCATTAGGTCCTGATCTCCGAATGAATCTTATAATAGAATCCGGGATAGATATTTGAAGTTCCTGTGGATTCTGTAGATTCTTGTTGTTTTGTTTCGAAACCATTACATGTCTAGGATCTCATCCGTATTCTTAGGCGGGATGAGAGAACGCAGGTGTGTGCTTAAGGATAAACCGATCCACGTACGATTTCATCGGGATAAAACGATATTTCTGAATTTTTTGATTATCAGATTTCTCCAAAACAAGCAGCGGATAAGTCGGGCTTTGTTGCATGTGTATACTTGTATGGCCGTCATGACTATTAATTTCATCAGCGCACGCGCGTGCCATGAATGGTAGGTCTTTTGAGTCGATATTTTGAGCACAATGAGTTATGGATAACATGATTGACTTAATCACAGGTAATTTGGTCATGTCAGTATCTTGTGTAGGGATCATTTCGGCTTTCGGACATTCTTTGGATTTTTGGGAGTTGTTATTAAGTTTTTTCCCATTGTTGTTGAACCCCACATACTTTATCAAATCTCTTACATGATGCGACTTTTCGGGGGAAACTGCAAATAGCAATAATCATGAGTCATTACTAAATGTCGTTACCTCCTTCAAGAGTGAGTCACAGAAAAGTTTAATTTAACGACAGTGACTCACTCTCTAGAATGTGATGTGTTTATGAGTCAGTCACTATTGTTGCAAATCTTTCTTTGTTCCTCACTTGCTTTTACGGGTGCTCGCATGACAGAGGCGCTGCGAGAACGCAGGCATGACGACATGGCTCCATGCGGGTGGCCCATACAAGATTAATTGTAATCTTTCCATGTAGTATAGTTACCGCACGAGATGGGAGGACAAAAAGTCAAATTGCTAACGTTTGCAGATACATATTGGGCTACAATTCAAATTAAGCCCCTAAATTCTTTCGTATTCATCTGATGGTCATACCGTGTTCTGGCTGAAGAAATTCTCTGCGTTTCCGCGCTGCGGTCATCTCCCTGACTATCCATTTTCGGATCTAGCCGTCATTTTGCCTTTTGAATTACAATGTAAAAGCCAGATTTTTCCCTGATTAAAAAGTAATGCCTACGTAAAAACTGATAAACATTATTGCCGTAAACAATAAGAAGGTGTCATATTTTATTCTTCAATCAGTATAGATCTCTCAGATCTCTCTCTGGTGAGCGGCTGGGCCGGCATATAGTGAAATAACCACGAGTCGTACGCGCAACTAAAGTGGCTGTCCGTCCACCGTGGTGATTCCCACCATGGCCCGTTTTCAACATGGAAGATATTTTGACGACAGTCGTTGTTTCTATGCATCGTGTGTATTTTTTCAATAATACGATTGCTTTTTCTTTTTTGTTTACAATTGCCCCATTGACTTGAAAGGGACAGTAGGAACGAGCCCACGAAGATTATCGGGATCAAAAATGTCGTGAGGATTTCTGGCGATGACTGCCAGCGGAGAAGACGTGAAAGGCGCAACTCAAGCTTTTCTCCGCGCTTCATAAAGCCCACCGGCCTGCATGTTAATTATCCCACCAAGCTTTGATTTTTTGCCACCTACACGTTAAATCCCACATTACATATAGTAAAAAAGCTGTCCAAGGTGCCAATGAGAAATAAAGAGAAGGAAGCATGCCACTGCCCACTAAAATCCCCCCAAAACACAGAAAATGGCCCATTTTAGTCACCGTCAGCAGAGTGACCCGTAGGAATGTCGCGCTGGCAAAGATCGAATGTCGTGCGATGGGGACGCCGCATGCACGCCGCAGCATGAAAAATTTTCCTATCGCATTTGCCGCAAAAAAAAAAAAAAGAAAGCAAAAAAGCGCAGTATATAAAAAGCGCCCTCCACCCCGGCCCCTGGCGCGCCCTTCTTTTTTTCCTGATACAGATTTTTATAGTAATTCAACATGGGTAAAGAAAAGTCTCACGTCAACGTCGTTGTTATCGGTCACGTCGATTCCGGTAAGTCCACTACCACCGGTCACTTGATCTACAAGTGTGGTGGTATTGACAAAAGAACCATCGAGAAGTTCGAGAAGGAGGCCGCCGAGTTGGGTAAGGGTTCTTTCAAGTACGCTTGGGTTTTGGACAAGTTGAAGGCTGAGAGAGAGAGAGGTATCACCATCGACATTGCCTTGTGGAAGTTCGAGACTCCTAAGTACCACGTCACCGTCATTGACGCCCCAGGTCACAGAGATTTCATCAAGAACATGATCACTGGTACTTCCCAGGCTGACTGTGCCATCTTGATTATCGCTGGTGGTGTTGGTGAGTTCGAGGCTGGTATCTCCAAGGATGGCCAGACCAGAGAGCACGCTTTGTTGGCCTACACCTTGGGTGTCAGACAGTTGATTGTTGCCGTCAACAAGATGGACTCTGTCAAGTGGGACAAGAACAGATTTGAGGAGATCATCAAGGAGACCTCCAACTTCGTCAAGAAGGTTGGTTACAACCCTAAGACCGTGCCATTCGTGCCAATTTCTGGTTGGAACGGTGACAACATGATTGAGGCCTCCACTAACTGCCCATGGTACAAGGGTTGGGAGAAGGAGACCAAGGCCGGTAAGTCTTCCGGTAAGACCTTGTTGGAGGCCATTGACGCCATTGAGCCACCAACCAGACCTACCGACAAGGCCTTGAGATTGCCTTTGCAGGATGTCTACAAGATCGGTGGTATCGGAACGGTGCCAGTCGGCCGTGTCGAGACCGGTGTCATTAAGGCCGGTATGGTTGTTACCTTCGCCCCAGCTGGTGTCACCACTGAGGTCAAGTCCGTCGAGATGCACCACGAGCAGTTGGTCGAGGGTCTTCCAGGTGACAATGTTGGTTTCAACGTCAAGAACGTCTCCGTTAAGGAGATCAGAAGAGGTAACGTCTGTGGTGACTCCAAGCAGGACCCACCAAAGGCTGCCGCTTCTTTCACCGCCCAGGTTATTGTGTTGAACCACCCTGGTCAGATCTCCTCTGGTTACTCTCCAGTGTTGGACTGCCACACCGCCCACATTGCCTGTAAGTTCGACACCTTGTTGGAGAAGATTGACAGAAGAACTGGTAAGTCCTTGGAGTCTGAGCCTAAGTTCGTCAAGTCCGGTGACGCCGCCATTGTCAAGATGGTGCCAACCAAGCCTATGTGCGTTGAGGCTTTCACCGACTACCCACCTTTGGGTAGATTCGCCGTCAGAGACATGAGACAGACTGTTGCTGTCGGTGTCATCAAGGCCGTCGAGAAGTCCGACAAGGCCGGTAAGGTCACCAAGGCTGCCCAGAAGGCTGCCAAGAAATAAGCTAGTCGACTAGTCTGTTTCTACGGTTACATAGCACATCAATATATGTGGTTCTGAAATTACTTTGTCGTAGATACCTGAGGAAGGTTGTTCAGCCTTACGGTAAGTGCCACGTGTATAATTTACCTGCAGGCGTGCGCGCTGGGGCGCATGGAATGCTCATCGTTGAAGTCAAGAATCTAGACCCGTGATATTCGTCTTCGTGAAGCTCTAAGACACGATAGGAATTTAAGGAAAAAAGAGGGGCGGCTCAAGAAAGAAGACTGGAAATTCCCATTGAGTGTATAAACAATTTTGCGAGAACGACTGGTCTGTTTGTCAAAAATGATAGAAACTATCAATCTGTGGTGCACGGGTGTAATATATATAACACGCCCGACAGCACAATCTTCGACATTCAAAAAAACTTTCGCTGAATTAGCACATAATTTCCAGGAAACCGTAAACATGACGTCCGTATTGAATAGAGGTGCGGCGCTCTTTGACGAGAAGGACTATAATCACGCAACAGACGCTACGTATAAGAACTACCGTCAGCAGGCGTCGGAATTGTACGATAAGAAAAATAAACTTTCACAGCAGTCGCAAGAGGCGTTCAGAAATGGAGACAAACAGCGGGCACACGAGCTCAGCGAACAGCTGAAAAAGTTGTTACAAGAAGCAGAGAATTTCAACAAAAAGGCCGCCGAATACGTCTTTCTAGAGAACAATACCGACTCGCAGGCAGACGAAATCGACTTGCACGGCTTGTATGTGAAGGAGGCCAAATGGATCTTGCAAAAACGTTTAAGTGAGTGTATACGTACTAATCAGCCGCACCTCAAGGTGATTGTTGGCAAAGGATTACACTCACAAAACGGCGTGGCCAAATTAAAGCCTGCCATCGATGAGATGTGCGACGAGTCGCGCTTGAGACACCATATCGATCCAAAGAATGCCGGGGTAATGGTGATTGACTTATCTAATACTTCAGACCAAAACATTCCATCGCACTGGGATTCGTCGCCCGTGGGACAGCCTCATAACCAGCAGCCTTATTATCAGCAGCAGCCACAGTATCAGCAGCAGCCTCAACAGCAAGAATTTAAAACGGGTAATCTGTTGGTGGATATGTTGTTGAAGGCGTTGTGCACGTGCTTGAAGTAGAGTGTGGTAATATTGAGGTGTATACGCCTTTGCTTTAATTTGTGTACTTTAGTTCTTTTCAAGTTATAATATCGATTGGTCGACAGTCTTCGTGCTGTGGTATAAAGTTTCAACGACTTCATTAATGTTGTCAAAAAACCAACTTGGCGTCACAAAACCAACTCCGTGACACAAAGCCAAGGTGAGCATACCAAAAAAACATTGGATGGGGTGAAAATTCTAGTCACCAAGGGACATACCAAAAAAATACATCGGACGGGGTGAAAAATCTAGTCACCAAGGAACAGACCAAAATAAATGACTCGGCGTCTATTTGGTGACACAAAACCAACTTGGCGTCACAAAACCAACTCCGTGGCACAAAGCCAAGGTGAGCATACCAAAAAAACATTGGATGGGGTGAAAATTCTAATCATGAAGAATATTTTTTTAAGAAATGTTTTTTCGTCTCTTTGGTGACACAAAACCAACTTGGCGTCACAAAACCAACTCCGTGACACAAAGCCAAGGTGAGCATACCAAAAAAACATTGGATGGGGTGAAAATT
>JAKTVE010002400.1:0-46842 GCA_030557065.1 Metschnikowia rubicola | reverse complement strand
AGAAACTACTTCAGTATAGTTCAAGCTTGAAGTAACTTCGCACCTGGCTCACACATGTCACGTGATCATCCCAGATATCGGAAAGTCAACAATTAGGGCACCGGTAAGGATTAATGTTGCTCGAATCGTGAATTTGAGACAATCAAAGGGCTAACTGGAGTTCCCCGAGTATCGATATCATACAATTTCTGAACAATGACTGGAACTAAATTGATCCTGCACATATACCCTCCGTACGGTACGCCGTACGGTACGCGTACGGAGTACGTACGAAATTTGGTACGCGTACGCCGAGTACGCGATTTGCTCCTCACTGCCCATTTATAGTGATTCCATGGCAGTGTTATATGATCAGGTTTTGGAACTGTTGAAGAATTAATTGAACAATGCTTGGATCTCTAATGGCTACAGTCGAATCGCTTTCCTGAAAATCGAAGAGCTTAGTGAATTTTATGCCCTATTGTGACCCTCATGTATAGATGCCGATGCCTTGTCCTGCACCTGCTGCAAGTTGAGATAATGAGATGCCTCCATCGTGAATTCGATAAAGCATACTCCAGTAACACTAAATTTACACAAAATGGCTCTTTTTGACGTCGCAGGATGGGATATCAAGGCCAAGAACGTCCAGATGGGCGGGCTCAAAAAGAAGGAAGAGAAACCTAAAAAGGACTCAAAGAAAGCCAGCTCTGATGGTGGTAAGCTGGAAAGCAAAAAACGGTCTGCAAATGAAAAAGATAGTGAACATAAGAATAAAAAAAGAAACCAGGCGCAAAGTGAAGACTCAAATGATTCGGCAGATGCACAATTTGATGAAATTCGGGCGCCAGTGCCAGATATGCCTGCAAACTTGACACCTTTACAACAGAAAATGATGGCTAAACTTTCTGGATCTAGGTTCAGATGGATCAACGAACAGCTCTACACCACCACTTCTGACAACGCGTTAAAATTGGTCAAAAACCAGCCGGCGCTTTTTGACGAATATCACCAAGGATTCAGGTCGCAAGTGCAGCTGTGGCCCGAGAATCCGGTGAATGTGTTGGTGGATCAGTTTAAGGCCAGAACCGCACGCCCAATTAACGCTCCAGGTGGCTTACCTGGCATGGCTAGCAAGAAAATCGTACTTGCTGATATGGGGTGTGGTGAGGCGCAATTTGCGTTGGACATCAACAACTTTGTGAGGGAATATAACGGCAAAAAGGGCAAGAAAGTCGACAAATCCGACAAGAAAAATGTCGGACAGCAAGGTCCAAGGACATTAGACGTGGACGTGCACAGTTTTGACTTGAAGAAGGCAAATGAACGCATCACAGTGGCAGATATTAAAAATGTGCCAATGGAGGACGAGTCGTGTAATATTGCTATCTTTTGCCTTGCCTTGATGGGCACCAACTTCTTGGACTTTGTACAAGAGGCATACAGGATTCTTGCGCCTAATGGTGAGCTATGGATTGCCGAAATCAAGTCGAGATTTAGTGAGTCCACGAATGCCAAGGCCAAGCCACATGGGGACAATGGTGTGGGTGAGGAATTTGTCAACTCGTTGAAATTGCTTGGGTTTTATCACAAAAAGACCGATAATAGTAACAAGATGTTCACTCGCTTCGAGTTTTTCAAACCTTCGAGGGAAATCATCAATCAAAGAAAAGAGAAGTTGCAAAAACGCAAGAAGTTTGTGGAACAGGAAACTCAGAAGGAAGAGCTCGAATCTAAGCGCAATAAGGTTCCTGAAGGCCAGTGGTTGTTGAAGCCGTGTATCTACAAGAGACGATAGGTATGGCATATGTTTTTGTAAGGAGTTGATGAAATGTGGAATGACTCGTTTTGACTATATGTGATGTGTTGCTACTCAAACTGCATCAGTGGGAAGATTATCAAAACATAATACATAAGATGCTTTATGACCGTGATACTAGAAATCTAGAAAGAAAGGCTGTCCGCATGTGCTGTGACGAAGTGAGCAACGCCGCTTAATCATTACGAGATAGTCCTAAAGAGGTGTAGATTCAAATTAAGTCATGCCTAAAAAATCACATCTTTCGGACCAGAACAAAGATGGTGGCAAGGCTATTCTTCTGAAAAATGCTGCGAGTCCACCACAGGGTAGCAACTTTCACGCTTACTTGTGGAAAAGAAACTTGAAAATGATAAAAGTCGATAAACCTATTAGATCTGCACCTTTCTCATTCGGAAATTTCCGAGACATTAAATGCTCACGTGAAGAATCCTCAAAGGCATCGAATTCTTAATGCATCTTGAGTTTTTCATTACAAAACACCCGTACACCCGTAAAATAGCATTTGGTCACGTGGGTATTGTGCGCACCAGCCAGCAGCCGTTTTCGGCCAAAAGCCAGCGCAATGCGGCCCGTGTTGTCTGGCTCGATGAACAGAAAAAGACTTATCACCAGCAAAAGCATGCCAGGAATGTCTTTCGAATATGATAATTATGGCTGCTGGTCCGGGCTGTCCATGTAAAGTATAAACCACTTTCTTTCGCTAAAACATTTCCGAAACACCATCGAAACACTTGTCACTCTTTTCCTTTCGTTCACCAAACCCATTAATTTGCACCCAATGATGGAATACTACGAGCCCACCAGTCTCTTCAGACAGAACGCTGTACGCCGCACAAACTCCAATGAAAGTGGAGAATCTCAACACAGTCACGCTTTCTCTTATAATTCCGCAAATAATTCGCTGGCATGGCTATTGAACCAGAACCAGGCACTGGACACTAGTGTCATGAATAAGGCCTGTTCTCTCGACAGAGTCAACATCAAGTCAAACTACTGGAAAATCCCGGATGCAGAAATGAACCTCACGGCATTGGCAGTGAATGACCTGGCGGCAGATGTGCCTCTTTTGGCGATTCTGAGTGCAAACGCAACTAACAACCTTTTCATACATGAGCTTGACTCAGTCAACCATTATTTGACCCACCATACCACTATCTCGTTACCTAATATTCACTCACTCGCTTGGGTTCCTAACACAAACTCGAGATATCTAATATCGGGGAACAATAAGGGCTATGCACACTTGGTGTCGATCCCTAGGCCTCTGCAAGAAGAAGCATCAGAGGAAAGTGCAGAAATCGTTAAGCGCTTCAATCACAGAAAACATTTGCGACTTGTGAATAAAGACCCACTGATCCATGCACACGGAAGCACGTGTATTTCCGAGCTCGGGTTCTTGGCCGACAAGTTGGTCACGTGTTATGATGATACGCTCTTCGTGTGGAATATGAACGATGTCGAACTGTCGATGCGCCCCAAGCCGGAATCCATCTCGATTGTATCCGGAATCCGCAGTTTCGACCCGGCCGCGGCCGATAGCACAACATTGGCCCTTTGTGGCGCTTTTGGCTTGTCTTTGTTCGACACAAGAACGGCCCTGCACAGTGTGCCGAAATCGTCACTCCTGAGCAAAAGCAGGAGCCAGGTCATGACAAATGAGGTCAAATGGCACCCTCAAAATGAACACATACTTGCCAGCGCGCACGCGGACGGCGCCGTGCGATTGTGGGATATCAGAAAACAAGACACTTTTGCCGAATTGACTGGCCATTGCGGGAAGACGGTGACCTCCATGTCATGGAATGGGAATGACTTGTTTACCGGCGCCAATGACGGAAATATCGTGCACTGGGATCTCCTGCTGGGCCTTGATCTGCAGGCGGACCTTTCACTGTATGGAGAGAGCCTTCTGCGCTGCTCGTTGCGGGAGGGCATTGATAGCGTGAAATTTGATACAGTGTCGAATTCGATGGTTGAGAAAGTGAATGAGCGCCAGTGTGGCACAGTGCTTCCGGCTCTGAACAACAAAATCGTGAGTATCTGTCCGATTGTTGGCTCGGGGCTGCTTGAATCCTGCAGTGTGCTTCTGATCGACGGCGCTGCGTTCCTTGGTCTTCACAATAAGATTTATGACGCCGCAAGACCAGATAACGTGTCGCTGGAGAAGCAATTCTACACGCCTGATGATCTTAAATTGATCAGCCAGGAAGGTTCCAGTGACACGTTTGTAGCTTCGAGCGAGAATTTGACACAACCACTCTCCATAGCAAGGAGAAGGGGCCTGTTTGCAAGCGAGGAAACGTTGGAAACTGCACAGGAGGCAGTATCGGCCAAATTGCCAAAGGCTAGCTTTGACGTTGTTTCCATTACGGGCACAGAGGATTTCAATTTCGGAAAAGTCAATGCATCCCGTGAGTGGGATGATATTTCAGGCGTTGTTTCACTCCACTCGATTGACTCGCTGCCTGAGGCAGATGTGTCTCGATATGAAGGATCTCCATACTCGTCCGGGATGCTGGACTCGGGGTCCAATGCGTCTGTATCTACCGTGGCTACGTTGATCGGGCCTGTGGAACCGGTCATGCAAAAGGAGCTGCTGTTGCAACTCTTGGATTTGGAGCTAGAGAGAATTTGCAACGAGTTTCCTAGTGCGGTCTGAACTATAGGTCTGGCCCGCTCGAATTGCAGTAGTACTTAAATTTCAAGAAAACATTCTAATAATATTTTTTCGCTCGATTTTGTTTTTTGTTCTTTCTACTTTTTGGACTATTCATGTTTCGAGATTCATGTTTTTCTTTCACAATGCCGTCTTTCCTCGGCTAACGAAGTATGCCTCCAACAATGACTGATACGGGCAAGCCTCGGAAATGAAACACAAGCTCTTTATTCTATGAATTTTTCGATTTCCACAATCTCAAATTAATTCCACCAAAATTTTCATAAAAACATTGCGTGATTCTGGCCAAACCTGCCTATTGTTGAGTTAGCCTTATTGTCCCTGTAATTTCGGCCGGCCGTATGCACGCGACTGCACGTCAAAATCTGAATAAACCATGGGTGTACGGGTTTTCAGTCTTTGCGGGCTCATAACGTATTCTGCGCAAAAGTCAGGCGGTGTTTTCTTGCTGCGGCCTCACTATTGCTGTGCCGGCGTTTACTAAGCCCTTTAAGACATGCTACTAACAAGCTTAGTCATGAACAACATTAGATGAGTCACCAGAAAAAAAAGCATGAAATAACAAAAAGCAATGTGCATTGCTTTGCAGATCTGGCCTGTTTAGTAATATCTGACTAACAATGGAAAGAGGGGGACTCTCGTGGAGAATGGCGTAGTCTTTGCAGCAGATTGAGATCTGGAATTGCCGGAAACACTTGTTTGTTACGCCTGTCGCAGCATGGCTTGGCCCGGTTCTCAACGCAGTGGCGCGAGGTGCGATTAGCCCATGGAGATCAGAAAAACCCACGTAAAGGTAGACAATCAAACACACCAAAGCGAGGTTTTTTATTGATTTTTTTCTCCTTATTTAGCTTTTAAATAGTATAACACGTGCTACAGTGTAGTTTAAAAACCTTTTACCAAAAGCTTGCCCGGATTTCCTGCCGTTCCCACTCGGCAATGGTCCTGTGTCATGCGGTCTTCGCTCGGGGCTCGCACACGGAACCGTCCTGTCTCCAGGGCGCTTTTTCGCTCCACGGACTCTCAACCGCACTAGCCTTTTTTTATCCATATTCTATTTATCGTTCGATCATACGTGCTTCATCGACACAACCGTTGTCGAAACTCGTCTTTTTTTTATCTTGTGCAAGAGTCCACCCGCAGTCTCTTTACACACATTTGCGTGCCTGACGCCTGCTTATTCCTACGTTTTTACAGGTGTAAACGTGCGGCATTTGCCTATTTCAAACCTCCTGCCGCCACGCTTGCTTTAGACCCAGGAAAATGCCTCAGGTCAGCGTGAAAGTCGTTGCCGCAGAGAGCCTTTATAAGCGGGACGTGTTCCGCCAGCCGGACCCGTTCGCCGTGATCACCGTGGACGGCTCGCAGACAAAAACAACCAAAACCGCGAAGAAGACGCTCAACCCATACTGGAATGAGACGTTTGCATTAGACGCCAGCGAGGACTCTATCCTTGTTATCCAGGTGTTCGATCAAAAAAAATTCAAGAAGAAGGACCAGGGCTTTTTGGGTGTCGTCAACGTGCGAATCGGCGACGTGATTGATCTCTCAACCGCCAGCTCCGAGGAGACGATCACACGTGATTTGAAGAAGCTGAACGAAAACTTGGCCGTCAGTGGGCGCGTAATCATCGTGCTCGGGCACAATCAGAACTCTGCCGCCAGCTCGCGGCCCGCCCCTCTGGCGCAAAATGCATCCTCAGCGGCTACGTCAGGAGCAGCGCCCCTGACAGCTAACTCGGCCCCGCCACCACATTCTGCCCCTGGTGCACTGACCAATCAACCTTCGGCATCCAACTCGGCAAACAGACAATACTCGTCATTTGAGGACCAATTCGGCCGCTTGCCTCCCGGATGGGAGCGCCGCACAGACAACTTTGGGCGTACATACTATGTGGACCACAACTCGCGAACCACCACTTGGCAACGGCCCACGTTGGAGCAGCTGGAATCTGACCGCGACCAACAACGTGACGATTATACAGAGGCTGAGAGGAGACAGCACCGTGGGCGCACGCTTCCTGGTCAAACTCCCCTGTCACCAGTTTTAACTGCCAACAACTCAAGCAATAGCGGCAACGTCACCGTTAATTCTTCCGGTGCAAACACACCCGTAAGTCCCGCTGCCGCTGTCTCTATGGCTGCCACGGGTGCCACTACCAGGGGCTTGGGCGAGTTACCATCCGGATGGGAGCAGCGTTTCACGAACGAGGGCAGACCTTATTTCGTTGACCACAATACACGCACCACCACTTGGGTCGACCCAAGAAGACAGCAGTACATCCGCACGTTTGGGCCAAACACCACGATCCAGCAACAGCCAGTAAGTCAATTGGGCCCCTTGCCCTCTGGCTGGGAGATGCGTTTGACGAATACAGCGCGTGTGTACTTTGTCGATCACAACACCAAAACAACTACTTGGGACGATCCGCGCTTGCCATCCTCTTTGGACCAAAATGTGCCACAATACAAGCGTGACTTCAGGAGAAAGGTTATTTACTTTAGGTCTCAGCCGGCGTTACGTATTTTGCCAGGCCAATGTCACATCAAGGTCAGAAGAGACCACATATTTGAGGATTCCTACCAAGAGATTATGAGACAGACGCCAGATGACTTGAAGAAGAGACTCATGATCAAGTTTGATGGCGAGGAGGGCTTAGATTATGGTGGAGTCTCAAGAGAGTTCTTCTTCTTGTTGTCTCACGACATGTTCAACCCATTCTACTGCCTTTTCGAGTACTCGAGTCACGATAACTACACGTTGCAGATAAACCCAAACTCGGGTATCAACCCAGAGCACTTGAACTACTTCAAATTCATTGGAAGAGTTGTTGGTTTGGGTGTTTTCCACAGAAGGTTTTTGGATGCCTTCTTCGTGGGTGCTCTTTATAAGATGATGTTGCACAAGAAAGTGGTGTTGCAGGATATGGAGGGTGTTGACGCCGAGTTCTACAGGTCTTTGCAATGGATCATCGACAACGACATCACGGATGTCTTGGAGCTCACATTTAGTGCGGAAGACGACAAGTTTGGTCAGGTTGTGGAAGTGGACTTGAAACCAGGAGGAAGAGATATCGAAGTCACGCAAGAAAACAAGCATGAGTATGTGGAGTTGATTTGCGAGTGGAAGATTCACAGAAGAATTGAGGAACAATTCAAGGCTTTCATAGATGGCTTCAATGAGTTGATACCTCAAGAGTTGGTGAATGTCTTCGATGAAAGAGAATTGGAGTTGTTGATTGGTGGCTTGGCGGATATTGACGTCGATGACTGGAAGAAACACACTGACTACAGAGGCTACCAAGAAAGCGATCAAGTCGTGCAATGGTTTTGGCGCTGTATTAAGGAGTGGGATTCTGAACAAAAAGCTAGGTTGTTGCAATTCACAACGGGTACGTCGAGAATTCCTGTCAATGGGTTCAAAGATTTGCAGGGTTCTGATGGTCCTAGAAGATTCACCATTGAGAAAGCGGGCGAACCTCAGCAATTGCCTAAGTCACACACCTGCTTTAACAGAGTGGATTTGCCTCCATACACGAACTATGAGGCGTTGAAGCAAAAGCTTACCTTGGCTGTTGAAGAGACTGTTGGTTTTGGGCAGGAATAGATGCCGAAGTGGCTAAGCTCGGGTCAGGAAATGAAACAAAAGGAAACAGGCCAAATAAGTTGTGTTACCCATGATGTGCATCAACAAGTTCATCCACAAGGTGAGCCCGGTCTCGACGGATACATGGTCATACGCTGCTCACGCATGGGCCTGTTGCTGACAGGCATTCACTTCTTTCACTACACGTCATGATTTGGCGAGCATATACATTTTTTTAGCAATATGCATTCCACCATTTATAACAAGAAGAAATTTTCTCGAGCGGGGAACGGGTTTATTGAGATCTTGAAAAAAAGGCAGTTTCTCGCGCGGCGCAAGTGGAGAAATCACGGTCCATTCTCGATTTCAGCCGTCATCAAGCGCGGGGCCAAACTGCATGTCCCTCAGTTCGCAGCAATCCTAACTTGATAAAGTGGTGAAAGCCAAAAAGAAACAAACCATGGTGTCTATCGTGATGCAATAACCCCTTAAGTGAAATTGCCCGATCCAGAGAATTCCCCTCTCTTGCTCTTGGGCAGAGATGACGGCGAAAAGATGTAGTATATATTCCAGCCAATGTCTCGGTTCTCAATTCTAATCTCTTTTCTGACATCATTGTATTTTCACTCAAATTAAACTACACAATGCCAGACTTATTTGACAACTTCTTCGGACGTATCTCCACTACCATGAATGGAGGAAAAAGCAAGCCCAGATATGGAGGCGCTTCACAGGTGAACTCCGGCAAATATTACAGTTACCATAGCTCAAGCACAAATAACAATTCCTGGTTGCCAATTGCAAAACCAAAAGAGGAGAAACCCATGGATGTCATGGACGCAATGGAGCCCAAAGAGCCAAAGCCCAGAATGGACTCTATTTCAAGTATGATGTCCTCAGAAAGTGCCCACAGCAAGGAATAGCGATGTGAGTGATTTGCGCTGGGGCTGGAACTCAGCACATTTATTTAGATTGTGTACTCATAAACAACCGTTCAATTTCGTGTTCAATCGTAGAAAACGAATTATATAGAAGAGTAGTGGGCGACAACACACACTAGGTGTCGCAATGACATTTGAGTTCAGCGCTAAAGGGGGGAGCTCTGGCTGAGGACAGTCTCCTTTCCGACATACGTGAACATTCCCAACATTGGGTTGTAATTTTGACTCACACCAGTGGCTGGTCGCTGACATATCCATCCAATATTTGCCTTTTTGACCATTGTGAGCTAACTTCTCAGAACAAAGGGTAAGTGAAGCAAACTTGGGTTAGAACACCACCGTCATAAATGTCAATATTTGATGTTTTTTTCGGAACAAAGCTCTTATCTTTGCGCAGCAACACTTTTCATGAAAAGCACCGCATTCACCTGAGTCCATGCTAGTGGGCTTGCCGAGTATGTGTGTGAGTAAGTCAACCGCAAAAGCAAATTAGTCAAGTTATGTTTTAATGAAGACGACCCCAGCTGTTGTGGTGCATATGCAATGCCAATCATGTGTTGAATCCTCTTAATGACATACACAAGCCATTGCCTAACGTCGTGTCTAACATGCGACAGATTTTTGGGCAAACAACTCGTAGCCCCAGTTTGACTAACGTAAAGTCAAAGCGTCACTAAATAACTTCGTTTGATCTCATCCCGCGCGGTCACCGAAACATAAAAATTATCAGTGGTTTCTTAGATACAACAAAATGTTTTACGGAACCACGACCGCTGGTTCCTTCTTGCGTCAAAACTCGACGTATCAGAGCGCAAGTCAGTGTCGTCATGTGCGAGCAAACCACGCGACGGGGAAGCTTTCGTCACATCCGTCAGATTATAGTTGGCATGTGTCATCAGCTGTGAGCGGCCGAGCCGCTGGGGCATTAGCGGCTGGTTCTGCAGCATGTTCGGCGCACGCTTACTCTGGATCGCTGCGTTGCTGTTGTTGGTGGCCTTGCGCTGCCGCTGTGGCGGGTGCGGGTTACCATATCCATGCAAATTAGCCTTCTTATTAAGTGCTGCATCCCACCCTCTCCCACCATTCAAGTCCATCCAGTCATAGTGGCCGTCAGCCTTTTCATCGATTGATATGAGCGCCTTGTCCATGAGTCCTAGCAAGTAGTCATAATCCGGTTCCTCGTCGAATTTGAGGTTTCGCACATATGTCAAGTACTGTGCGAATTGAATCGGAAAGCCGTAGCAAAGCTCGTTGATAGAAGTTGTTTGCTTCTTGAGACCGATTTTCTCGTACTTTTGCTTGTTCGTGGGCGCCTTGAGGCCTTGCCAGGGCAAAAAGCCCCGTAAAAAGTACATGAACACGTGACCCAAGCTCTCCAAGTCGTCTCGGCGCAGCTGCTCGCGCCCAAGATGCGTGTTTATGGACATGTACCGCGCCGTGCCGCTCAACGCTTTTTTCTCCTTGTACGGAATGTGTGTTTTCGTTTTCGGATCACGGTATTGCTTCGCCATGCCGAAATCCACCACATATACCATGTTAGCGTTCGGCGTCGATGGTTTCCCAATGAGGAAGTTGTCTGGTTTCACGTCTCGGTAAATAAGGTTGTGTTCATGGATCAGCTGCATTCGCTGGAGCATCTGCTTGGCCACCTGTGCCACGGTTTTCGTCGAAAACTTGCGCCCGCACCAGTCAAACAAGTCCTCCAAGGACGGACCCAAGAGATCAATGACAAGGATATTGTGCACACCCTCCTGCCCGAAGAAGTACGCCTTGGGCACGCCCTCGGCCTCGCTAAGGATTCGATACGACCGGTACTCGTCGCGGAGTTGGGGGGCTTCACATTTGCGCGGCTCAAACTTGATTGCAATCTGCTGGTTGTTGAGAAGATTGATACCTTCGAAAATAATGCCAAACGAGCCCTCGCCGATTTTTTTCCCGACTTTATAATGCACGCCCACGCGGTTTCCGCTTCCAGCCAGCGCCATTCTCACAGTCTTCTGGTTTCTGTTGTCTAAGTGTGTTGGAGGTGGTGAATGACTGATTCTTGAAATTATGTCAAACGAGTATTATCGACGGTTTTGTTGTGTAATCTGTCGTGTCTTCAGCAAGTTCCAGTGTTTTTTTGTAATCTGAAGTCTGAATACCAGATTGAAAAGCCGTCGGAAATGTTGTACCTGACAGAAATGGGGGTTGAATAGATGACTGAGATATCTGTTTAGCGCTTGGGGCTGCAGCTATGTGACTCGATCAATACCGCAAAATATCGCTCGCAAACTGAATTATCCCACCTTTTTAATATGTTCTACCTCAATAACGAAATTCAACTGGAGCGAAAAAGTCTCGTGAAGCAAAATGGTATAAGTTATGCTCTCCTCTTTTCGACAATCTTTTCTCGTCAGGGCGTCCAGTCCAATGAGGCGAATTAGAAATACCACCTTCAGCCGTCAACGGAAGTCGTGGCTTTATCAAAAAAATTTGAGATGATAATGAAGAATATGCTTCAACGGTAATACAATGAAACGGCGGTTGTGTGTTGTATTTTCCAATCTTGCTTCGGCTCGGGGCACTCCACTGTTGTGGCAGATAATGGTGCATCAGATGTACGGGTGTTTCCCAGAATGCTGGGGCGATTTTTTTTTTCCTTCGCCTCAGATTTGGTATTTTGGCTCGCGTGCACTCAATGTCTAGGCAGCATCTTTGCCAGAGGGTGTCGTTTGCTTGGTACACATCGTAGTCTGTAATTCATCCTCTACAGCTGTTTTATTTTTTCGCTGTTTGCACCATAACTTCAGCTTTGCCTAGTTATTGCATTATTGCTTATTGATTAGTGATTGATGGTTATGGTGACAGTTTTTGGGGTAAGTGAAGTGGAATCTTGATTCGCAAAATTCTTGCACGAAAAGTATATATAAATACGGAGTTTAAGATATTCCAAGCCCAAAAAAAGAAGAGACTTCCACTCCTTTTTATCGCTTGCAATCTTTGATGAGACTTGTGGTCACCATTGCTCATTCTGCAGAGTGCTCGGGGTCGTTTATGTATGAACGAGATTAAAAAGGTATTTATGATAGGCCACAAAGATTGAAGCTACTGCAATAATAAGAATTGAGAAAGTTAAAAAGATTGAGGCTTTCTCGACGCCTGAAACCATTCAAAGAATCAAACAAAACAGGAACAGATTGTGCAGATCGTACTCATCAAAAATCTCACTTAAGGCTATCACACTCACTTATCGAGTCATATGCGATTTACCAATTGGGGCCAAAATCCGAGAATATGTCGAAAAGAGAAAAAATAGAAAAACAAAGAAAAAAAAAGGCGAGGATAGGCTATTAAGATCAGCAGCTGTGGTCTTAAATTCTAAAGGTTTGTGAGATGGAGCCTCAAACAGAAATGAAGCCAGTCTCAGAAACAACACATGAGTGTATCTCGGTATCATGTAGGAAACATGTCCGAATTTGATATAGAGGCCTAAACAAAATATCTTCTTCTGTCCTATCAACTGGTTCAATACTTACAAATTTGTCTTTAAATCCAATGTAACTGAATCATCATCGGAATCGCTTACTCAGCGGACAATCGCGCGTCGGCCAAACAGAGGTCAATTGTGGGGCGCATACTTATCCATCAATTTTGCCATTGAGCCCGACGGATCGAAAATTTGCTCTTCAACTATTTGACCTCGAGGGCATATCCATTGATACCCAGATCCAAAAGACAAAGCCGCCCACCAATTATTGATGGTTTTTGGAGTCACGCCAAATCAATCCCTAAACTAGAGATCGGTGGTATTGAATCCGAACCATGGAAACAGACGAATTCCTTTTACGGTGGTTCCCCAAATTGCCATGGACGGTCATTGGCGATGTTTGTCTGTACTTGTCTCTGGAAACAGTTTCGGAGATTCTACTTAAAGTCCCAGAGCTTAAGGACTCAATAATCGGACACTATTATAGCCAGGAGATTCATCTCATAGTGTCGCCAACGAAAAGACCGCACTTTTGCACTTTGAATGAGCAGCAAAAGGAGCTTATAGACATTGTGACATATGGCGAAATCGAGGATTTTTTGTTGGAAAACACGGAAATTGTTCCTCGCGTGTATAAAGTGATCACCCGGGGCGACTTCAAATCGATGGAATTCTTGCTAACAAAGTTCCGTGACCGCTTAGCTCAAGCTCCACGATTAGAGATCCATATCGAGAACTATGAACTTGCTCCAGCCGATGTTGAACTCATATTCTCATTTCCCAACTTGGGCAAATTCCAGACATCCGAAACCAAGCTTAAAAGGTGTTTCAAGCAGCTTTCAGAGTTGCTACTGCATCTGAAAAGCATGAGAGAACTTGTGTTTTTGGGCCACGAGATCAAAACCTGGGAAAATGTACAGTTCCCCCCGAATTTGTCGCATTTGGACATGTCGTGGTACCCCGATACTGATGTCACGACGGTGACACTCCCTTCCTCACTCAAGAACTTGTATTGGAATAGGGCGGGTATCAATGACCGTTTACGCTGGGATTCAGCCCGTGTTCCTTTCTTGAAGACGTTAATGCTCACGTATAATAACTTGACTACTATAAACGTGTCATGGCTTCCGCCTACATTGGAGACAATCGATCTTTCCTATAACAACATACTGTATTTCGAGCATGATGACACTAATCCACGCTGGCCAGCTGGTCTCAAGTCCATTTTGCTAAATGCAAATTTGATTGATGACGTTTCGATGTCTCAGCTTTCACCGATCGAGTGGCCTCCATTCTTGAAACACTTACGTCTTGATCAAAATAAGTTGACCTCATTCAAAAACTTTTCGCTGTTGCCACAATATCTCAAGTATTTGGACCTCTCGGATAATCCGCTCAGAAGCTTCCTCGTGGGTGCCAACGACAGTGGATACGAGTTCATGAAGTTTCCAAATTCCTTAGATACACTTAACTTGCAAGGCTGCAAGACACTCTCATATGCATACCTTGAACAGCTCGAGCCGATGTTCCCAGATAAGAGAATCCACTTTCCTGCAAACCTTCAAAGCTTGAACCTCTCAGAATGTAACATTCGCAAATTGCACTACTTTGTGTTTCCGTCTTCACTCAAGACACTTTCCCTAGCAGGAAACCGTATCCAGGATTTGAACACCTATAACCTTACCGTCGAATCCAAGAAAATCGTGGATTGGAGTCACATGACTCACCTCACAGACTTGGAATTGTACTATAATGAGATTGAAGATTTGAAGGGCTGGTATTTTCCTGAGTCTTTGCGCCGGATTGATTTACGCTGCAACAGAATCAAGCTACTAGAGGGGAACGATACTCCTTTGTTCAGCAAAAAGTTTTCGAAGGATCTCTACCACTTAGAGAATTTGAATCTTGAGCAAAATGAGATTTCTGGCATCGATTCGAGCTTCGAGCTTCCTCGATCTCTCATTGGGCTAAACTTGAGCAGGAACAAGCTCATGAGCTTTGTGTTTTCAGACTCGATTGCAAGCCACGAAAATTTGAGAAGATTGGATTTGTCGCACAATTACTTAGAGAGGATCTCTATTGCTGATCCTGACCAATCGTATTCGTCAAATCTCAAAGAATTTAATCTTTCGAGAAACGCATGCGCAAACTTCCAAATGAGCGTTGACGAGTTCTATAGCGTGTTTGAGAAATTGGGCCTTCAAGTGGTGAAAAGAAAGCATAACATCAAAAGCGAGCACGTGTTTCGATAACCGTTACTGAATATCGAGGTCGAACTTTTGCAATGTATATACATCTCTATTAGCTCATCTTTCGTACCCAAATTAGTGCATCGACGCGCGTCGCATCATTCGCCAAACCAATCTGAAGAATAAAGTCTGCGGAATCTACTTCTGGGAATAAACGGTGATAATTTGAGGAAAAGAATTGCTAAATTCATCATTCTAAACAACACTCTTCACTTGAAGAATTGTATATAGCTATATCCTAGCGTCTTAGCATTGACTTTTACTGGCCTTCACCTTTGGCTGATCTCTCGCCCAGATCAAGAGACCCCGATCTGGAAAGTTGAACAATAAAAGCACTTTTTCGATGGAGACAGACCACCGAAATTTCGTTCCTGGGTCACGCGTGTTGGCTTACCACGGCCCCCTAGTCTACGAGGCGAAAGTGCTCAAATACCACGAGGTTGGCCTGGCGGTGGTGGACGTTGAGGAAGATAAAAGCGAGCCACTTGAAAAGAACAAAATACCGGCGTTTCTTCTTGACAAAAACGCTTATTTTCTTCATTACAAAGGCTGGAACCCGAAATGGGACGAGTGGGTTTCATCCGAGCGAATCATCGAGTTCAATAATGACAACTTGGGGCTTTCTCGTGAGCTCCGGAACGCTCGGAAAAAAACCGTCGAGAGACTTGATCTGGGAAAGGAGGCAAAAGCAGAGGCCGCCGAGCAGAAAATCCGGCGTGGTAAGAAGAAAGATTCGAGTGAAGCGCTAAAAAGATCTCTTGATGCCTCCAGGGAACTGGCTAGGAGCAATGGTACGAGTCGTAAGAGGCACAAGACAGAGACTCGGTCAGGGTACGAAATCATGTTACCTTTTAGCCCAAAATTGAAGTGTATTATGGTGGACGACTGGGAAATAGTCACAAAAGACCGCAAAGTGATAGACCCAGAAACAACAACCCCCGTGGCCGATATCTTACAGAAGTACCTTGAATGGAAAAGTGCCAGGCAAAGCGATGAACTCAGCCGCACCACGAATGAGGCTGTTTCGGGTTTGAAAATCTTATTTGACGAAACGTTTGGCGTGGACTTGCTCTACAAATTCGAGCGGCTCCAGTACAGCGAGTTACTAAGAACACGCAAAAGTGCTTGTGCCTCGGTCATCTACGGGGTAGAGCATCTATTGCGTCTTCTAATATCACTTCCTGGTCGCGTTGCCCAAACAACAATGGATGCCGTGAGCGTGAACATCATGATGTCTCAAATGAGCCAGCTCTTGGACTACATCGACGAAAACATGGCCACACTAGGCAGTTCATACATGAACGTTAGCTCACAATACGACCGAGTGGCCCGTGTCTAATCATAAAGGTTCGTATATTCGTGATACATAAAAAACGTGAAGTGTGTGCCGCTCGAATGTCAAGCTAAGCGGAAAATTTCGACAAGGTCGCCAGGATTACAAAAAATCAATATTTGGTTCAAGATCAGGCCAGCTTAAGCTTAAACAGGCACGGCCATGTAATCAACCTCAACCAATGGGTTCTCGTTGTTGCATTTCACCTGCAATTCCAATTTCCAGTGGCGATTGTACATGTCATTTTCCTCGCTTGGAAACCCATGGTCGCCCTCGTCCTGGAATTTCCACGTCATCAGTTTCGGTGTTTCCTCAATCGAGCCTTTCCCGAAATCCATCTGGAACCCCGAACATCTCTCCATATCCACCATCAAGTGGCGCTTGATGTGATGCTGGAGGTTTCTGCGGAACTTCCGTGAATTCTTGTTCATGGTAGGCTTGATCTTGTCCAAATTCTCATGACACTCCTTCATGACAAATGGTGGGTAATACGTCAAGTGCGCATGGCAGTAGTCGAAGTCATTGTCCCAGGTTTCGTCGCGGATATAGGACTCGAAAGCCATGATATCCTCGAATTCCTTTTTCGGTGGCGCCTTCAATACCTCCTTGATGGATCCGTCTTCGCTCTCGATTGAAGTGATGGATGACGACCGCAGCTTTGGCACGGGCTTGAGGTGCTCGAGTTTCTCAATATTATCGAAATTCAAATCGATTTTCTGCGTTTTCTTTGATTTCGTCATGATACGTATTCCAAAATTATTTGGGTGATGATCTTGTTAAAAATTGGCGTGGATGGGTTACTAACTAAACGTGAAAGCTTTATTAATTATTCCTGATGATTTGGGTGCAAATTGTGCCTGAAGCTGAAGGCTCTTTTTATATTTGCCGGATGCACAACCCCGGTCCCCGGATCCCCTGGCCGCGCATGCATGGCCCCGTTTTTTCAGGAGAGAGTCTCTCCACTTTTCGGACTAAGATACAGTCAGAGTTGCTTTTTTTTCGTCTCTCCTATTTTGAGTTTTCCTAAAGGGGGGAATGTCACCTGTTTTCTCGGCCAAGAGGGTGACAGTCATCTTTGAGTGTGGAATTGGTTTTCCTAGCCCCTATTTGCTTTCTCGATTGGGCTTGTATTCGACACTGAGTCCTAGAACGAGTCCTAGAACCAAGCTCTGAGGCCATACGAATCGCTCCCAGCCATGGTTTTGTATGAGAAAAGAGGTCTCTACACTAAAATACGATAGGCAAATATGTAGAAAGCCGTGCTCGGAAAAGGTCCACTTTGCATGCTACAGGCCGGCATGTGCTCATGTGAGCGATGAAGAACGGCTAAGCATTCCGTCAAGCGCACCGTGAACGCTCAGCCAATGTAACGTGTTTCGAATACCCTAATGAATGATGTATCTCGAACCGGGATAACTTACGAAATAGGCCAAGAAGTACTATAAAATATCCAAAAAATTCTCAACTTTTTGTGCTGGACGAAGTAAAGTGAAATAAAGTGGAGAAACGTCATTGTAATATGTTTTCATGCCGTTTTGGGTTTTGGTCAGCCGGGCTCGGGGGTCAGCGAGAGAAACATCGCGCGACCCACGGGGCAGATATTACGAAAAGGGCCCCATCCCCTGCCACAACAACACACGTTCGTGAAGACTTAATGACACTCCTGAATTAGAGTAGTTGAAGAAATTCACGTATATTTAATGTTTTGACTTTAATCATGAGAAACCAATAGTCGTTCCTTCCATTTGATTCCTCATGCGATTGTTGGGTTATCGGATTTTTGAAATGTGGAGAACGCGCCGATTAGTGGCCCCGTGCATGCATGAGCAACTTTGGCCTTGTTCCAATTTCCGCACCGAGTTCCAGTCAAGTGGTGTGATAAGAAAAAAAGGGTGAGCCCCGGGATTTTGGTCACCCCACAAAAAATCGGACTATGGACAAAGTAAATGGGCAACTTCAACCGAAAATAGTGATCACATAAACATAATTATCCCCCGAGATGTTGCATGTAGTCATTGTCATTGGTGTAGTGTTATCAATCGCGGGTCTTACTGAATAGGCATGGCCCCGATATCAGGCTTTATTGAGACTTCTGGAACGTTTCCCACGAAATTCCAAAATACATTCGCTTTCCAATATTCAAGTGGCGACTTTTTTCAAATTCGCTTTTTGATTTGGTTAAACGTGCGCGTTTTTTAAATTCGTCCGTGAACTTTTTCGTTCAAAATCATGCCTTAGCTCAATTTCTGGCCAGGGCCCACCAGTAGTAGTGGACACACTGGACAGGTCTCGCGGAGCATGTCCCGGATTCGGACATAATTGTCGTGAGGCTCACGATGTACGAGATAAGACTGGGTATTTTCGATGGCTTATTGGGCAAGAAATTATACTAAAAGCCAGAAACGGTCGTCTGTACGTTGGCTCGAAAATATGCTTATTCTTAATGATATGCTCTTGGCATGTTTTAGTTGCCCATGCTCGCTACTGTCTCAGATACAGCATGGAACCCTGAAGGTAACCACCCGCAAAATCTTCAAACATAATGATAAAAATACTTAATGAGGTGGAAATAGCAATTGATATGGCAGCAGCAGATTTCACACCTTTTCAACACCAAATTTTACAAAAAGAGATCCAAATCGGGAACATCACTTTGGATCTGCTCTTGTTCGTCTCAGGCTATAGTTATACTATAGTTTAGATCTCGCCAAATTAAACACTGCGCGCTGAGTTTTCGCTGGCAAGACGCCATCTCAGTACACCGGATCGGGCACATCATCATCGGGTCCATCATACCAATACGGACAAAACCGCCGTGGACTGCAAATTGTTCATATTCAGACGCCGCCAGCTCGTTGTTTATTTACACTGATTAATATTATAGCACATATACACACATAAAAGCATGGTGTTTGGCGTATACACGGGGCCTCAGGAGCCTGAAAAGCCACTTGCATTGATGTCACAAGAAGAGCAGGCCGAGATGGGCGCCAAGAAGATGGTCGAGGTCATGCAGTCGTGTCCTGGTAAGACCGTGATGGCGGGTGGGTCCGGGTTCTTCTTGGGAGGTTTTTTCGGGTTGTTCATGGCGTCCATGGCGTATGACGTGCCTGTTGGAGGAAATGCCGTGAGCCATATAAGCGAGTTGCCATTCAAACAGCAAATGAAGCTCCAATTCAGTGATATGGCCAAAAGATCGTATTCTAGTGCAAAGAATTTCGGCTACATCGGTATGATCTTCTCTGGAGTCGAATGTACGATTGAAAGTTTGCGTGCGAAACACGATATCTATAATGGAGTATCTGCTGGCTGTATAACTGGAGCCGGGCTCTCGATAAAAGCAGGCCCCCAGGCAGCATTGCTCGGGTGCGCTGGTTTTGCCGCGTTTTCCACGGCTATTGATCTTTATATGAATTCGGAGCATGCGGCCCCGCCGAGAAATGACTATGATGATTAGATGCATGGCATTCTTCTGTATATATGTATAGTACAATTAAGCAAGGCTTAGTAGCAATGTGATAGCGGAAAGTTGCTTGATAAATCTTTCAAGCAAATCACGTTTTTATCATGAGATAGGTCAAGGCAAGTTCGTGTTAGAAAACTCTCAGCCCAACGTGATCATTGATGCTTTGAGTAGGGACCCGAGAATCTGAAATGAGACTTTTCGCAAAGATGACCATCGATTTTCCATCCAGACTGCAAAGCAACCAACAAACAGCAAAAGTCATTTGAATTTAAGGCGTTTACGGGCTGGAGCATTGGTGCCCAGCAACATAAGTCCCTATCCTGCTCTTTCCATTCGAAAATCACAAATTCGCTCAAAAGAGCGTCATCTCACTGCAAACACTTCTAACAAAAGTAGTAGCAGTATTCGTACGAGTGCTGGCCCGCAAGAAACGACGCCAGGAGCAAGAAAAATAATGCTAGAACCCAGAACGCATACTTCCATTTTGAGCTTTCCACAGAGCTCGCCCTGCTCTGGCTCTGTATTCGCTCGAGCTCGTGGACTATGCTTTCTTGTTGTTTTTGTTCGGCGAGGTGTTGTAGCGAGGCCAAAATCTTGTCCAACTTCTTATTATCGGCCTCGATCGCGTCTTTGCTATCGTATAATGTCTTTATGAGGTCTAGTTGCTGTTGTAGGTCGTCCAAGATTGTATCGTAAACGCCCAGATTTTCTTCAGTATCACTTTCTGAAACGGCACTGGTCATCAGCACTCCCCTGTCACGGCGCCACATGGGTAGCGGCACGTGGTCGTCGTTTATTGGGGCTTCAAAACTGAAATCTCGATTTCCCAGCACTTCTCTGCGCTCAAAAAGCCGCTTTTTTCGTATAGGCTCGTATACTATAGGAGCGGGTCCTGCGGCTGTAGTCTGAGGCTCATCACGGCGAAACTCGCTTTTTATTCCCGTGTTATTGGCTCTATAAGGAAGCGGTAGCGGCTCGCCAAGCTGGGCCAAGATCTCTGTGGATTTTCGCTTGCGATTCATGTCATTTCTTGCTTTCAAGAATATTTATACAAAGCGTGATCACCTGCAAATATATGTGTATGTATTTTTTTAAGGATAGTGAGTGCAAAGTACCGTTTTCCAGTGCTGTTATAAATTTCAATGTCTACCCAATGCAACCAGCTGGTGTTTACTTTTCCCGGTGCGTATTTTCCTCTGCGGCTGGCACAATTTATGTGCAGGTTATACTCCATATGCAGAACCAATTAGCAGCCAGTTACCAGAAAAGCCAATGAATAATCGTCTCGTTTGAAAAAAAAATTATTTCCGGCCACGCCTGAACATCTTCTTGAATGAGCGTTTGAACAAGTACATCATACATCCAGAAAAGCGGAAGAATGCCATGAATGCAACTGTCCAGAGAATCACCGTGAGGAAAATCTCCGAGCGACCCGAATCGGTAGTAGTAGACGCGTCAGAGTCGAACTGGTTAAACCCACCGGTTTCAAGCACAAGTGCCACAATGAGGAAATTCGAAAACATCCAAACCAAAACCGTCATCGAGCGCACAAACGCATAGTAGTCCTCGTTAGTCGGTTTCGAATCTTTACCCGAATCGTCCTGGGGCTTCTTAATCTTCTCTAATTGGTTGAGGTATGACTGGTTGATTTCCTCCTGCAAAACAGGAATATTGACATCGAAAGTTCCGTCTTCCCGCACCTTGGCCGCACCCAAATCCTTAGCCCCTGTGTCACCCTTTGTGCCCCAAGAAACATCGTCAATGTTGCAAAACGCGTAGATATTGAGCACGTTCACGTACGCTGGCGAGAGCAAAAGGTACTGGACGAAGGAGGTAAACATGTGCCATGGTTCCATGTAGAGAAATGACGCGAGAAAGTATAGCACGTAAGTGGAAGACGTGGCCACCACCAAGTCTCGGAACTGCGAGTTTTTGAAAAACAACGAAACGGTCATTTTCGTGTTGTCATTGATGATCGCCTGGATGGAGTGCACGGCCATGTAAATGGCGGCGAAAATCATATAAAGCATCAAAATGGCAAAGAAGAGCACGATGACAATATAGAACTTCTCTGTGCCTTTTGGCTTGTTGCCGAAACTCAACACAAAAGTTGTCACGATGGACGCCAAGTAAAGCCAGAGAAATATGACAGAAAGCACATTTCCTGGGGCAAAGTTCAAATCAGATGAGCCAAGCGAGGTGGTCAATATGCGAAACACCAAAAAGTACGAGCCGATCGAAAACCACGACACCACCAAACTGATGAATTGGTAGACAAACTCGATATGGAGCGCCAATTGGCGGCCCACACTGTGCGATGATTTCCATACTTTGGGGAAATGCACCAAGGAATATATGGCTGCGAAAAACGAACCATTAAGCCAGCGTCTTCGTTGTAAAATAAATTCGGCTAGTCCTTCCGGTACGTCGGTCTCTGCGCTGGCCGATTTGCAGTACCGAAGAAGCCACGAACAGCCACGTTTTGCAACAAGTTCGTAACACAAAATCCTGTCCTCGGCGAGATACATGTTGGATGTGAAAATGCCTGCTTCGTCTTTTAGTAAATTGCGCTTGAGCTCATACTCGTCATCTTCTGGATCGAGCTCGCCGCTGCCATGCAAAAACTCACCTTTGAAATACTTTTCGAGCGGACCTTTCCCGTTTATATCGTTTTGGAGCGCGATGTATCTGTACGCAGAAAATGCTCCCGGAAGCACCGATATGAACCCAAACACAGATTCCGTTGGCTTATCCAAAATGTTAGATATCTTGTACTCGAAGTTTTGGCCGTACACCAACGGGTTGGTGAGCATCTGGCGTTTTTTCAAGGACGCCTTGATTTCACCACACGCACCGGCCACCTGTGGGTCGGAATCGAACTCTTTCCACAAATGATATAAAGATTTCCCCGAAGGCTGTGTGCCGCAGTCTAACAAGATAACCACATTCGGCTCCAAAACTTGCGAAAGTGCCTCGAAACACCATCTGTGAGAATTGATTTTCTTCGCGTTTTGCTCCTTGAGACAAAAGAGCATTTGCACAGGCACGGCTTTTTCGGTGGTGAGTTTCACAGTATCCTCCACCGAGGAGATCCCCACTCGGGTCGTATATTCGTAAATGTGAGCCTTGACTTTTTTGTCATCAATCCGCGACTTTGCCAATCCCTCTTGATAAACTCCCAAAGCAGCCAACAACGCCTGTGCCCTCTCATTGATTTTCAGCCGCCCGTCACTCACAATGCAAACGACGATTTTCTTCCACGAATCCTTGCCCCACACGGGTGAGCGCGTGCGTGACTCGAAATGCTTGATGTTTTTGAAAACACCCTTTAAGGTGCGTGCCAAGAGCACATCGTCCTCATTATACATGGTCACCACAATCATCAACTCGGTCTGCCTGCGTACGGGGTAATGAATCGGCCGCAAAATGTACCCGTCGCGCCAGAAGTTCAGCGGGCCACACGTGACGGCCGTGTATCTCATGTAGGAGAATTCTCTAGAAAGGCCACCATCCTTCACCTCAGGTCTATAATCGGGGAATTTTGAAAGCAACTCTGTCGCCACAGGGCAGTCTAGCACCAAATGCCCATTGTGGCCCGTGGCTATACCCACTCTCTGTTTCTCGCGAATTTCCTCGTTTTCAGGCGGCTCCACTGGGTCAAACGGCAGCTGTGGCTCGTCATGGTCATAGATCAAGTTACCCTGTGCGTGTTCCGGCACATGGATCGTCTGCAAGTCAAAATGGTCGCCGTGAAAGTCGTTATAGCGTATATCGCGGTCGAATTCACGCTCCTCTTCGTCCGTATCGTGGGCATTACGCACGAACGCGGGGGAGTACGTTTGCAGTTCGTATATGGGCTGTGGAACTAGATGATTTTGCGAATAGTCGCCCATCTCGCCCATCTCGCCCATCTCGCCCATCTCGTACTCGCCAAACGGGTTCGGGCTGGCTCTATCGTAATTATGTGTTGGCTCCGGGTAATTCTGGGCCGGGTTAAGGATCTCCAGAGGCCGTGTGCCTTCGTAATATGCCATTAAGTCCTCTTCAGGCGGCGAGCTAGTATACGCTCGTGGCTGTTCAAATATCACCAGGCTGCTTCTGCTTCTGCTTCTGCTTCTAGTAGGCGAATAGTTGTATTCCCCTTCGGTCTGTGGCGGCTCGTCCGTATGGTACGTGTTGTACCCATGAGATCCATAACGCGAATACATGTTGCCAGATTGTTAGGCTTCCGCCGTGGTTATGATCTGCCTGGGGCTCGAAAAGGCAAGTCCAGCAAGTCTGGTTGGCCTGTATGGAGCTTGCTTTGCTCAGATCCGGTGAATCCAGTAACAATAGTGATCGTTCTGAACAATAGCGAATCGCGTCCGCAAAAATTCTCAAGTCTGATGAACTGAAGAAATGTGCGTTTTCAATAATCAATAAGTATATTGACCGGTTTTGACTTTTTAGATATAATCTAGATATTCGATTTCCTGTACTATTTTTATGTTCAACGAATTCGTGGTCACCTTTTCCATGGTCATCCAGATCAGGGAATAACTACTTCTGGGCTGGTGCAGGCCACGCGTGCATACACCGCCAGGCTGAAACCGCGGCTCGAATGATGCCACAGCCTGGGGCTTAGACCCGTAAAGGCATGTTGTACAATTTGCATGATGTTTCAGAAATCCAGGGGTCTTCATTTGCTAAAAATAGACCAAGTGTTTATTTGCCCCTGGACTCGTAACACTCCCACGAATTATTGCTTCTATGTGTGGTAATCGTGAAGCCTTCGTAATTTGGTTGTTTAGACAAGTCGCGGATCGGATCGAAGTCGCGTGGATGAATCTTACATGTGCAGTTTTGCATTGTCTTCTTTTATTTGTTTGTTTGGTGATCTAAAGTGAAATAATTGAATTTATGAATCAAAAGCCTTTAGAATTGTAGATTGTCTTGTTTTGGCTCGCTCGTTTTATCCTATGCTGAGTATTTTCATTGAGTTCGATAGATGCTCGATCTATTTATCTCAAGGCACGCACAGCCTTCGAAGTTCGAACTTGCGGAGGCAGCAGCCGTTCGGAGACGCGCCAAAAATAGCCCCGGCCCGTAAACTTCATCACCAGTGCCCAAAAGACGTGATGCCCAAAAGACGTGATGACCGAATGCATTGCGTAAAAATAGCAAGATATTTTTAAGGCTAAGGGTTAACGAAGAAGTCTTAGCTGTCACTAACAATAGGTGACGAAATCGAAAATTCAGATTTCTTATTTTCTCAGCTTTTTCAACACCAATTCGGCGAACGGGCGTGTCTCCATGATCCTTTTAAATGGCTAGTTATAAAATACGAATGAGTCTGAAAAGGGTAGCTTTGCCTTTGACAAAATGAGATTAGCAGCAACAAGATTATTGAGCTAACAAAATAAAATTTAAAACTGAATCCGGGCAATAAGGTAGTCCGGAATGACTGTCATACGAAAACCTTTCACGTTCTGAAGTGAACGCACAACTCTGTTAAGTGCTATGAGGAGAAATACGACCACCTCAAATGCAGCAAGTCTACCATCCTTAATTTGTTCCAAATCTTGCCCCGTACGTTGTAACAGCGGAGACATAGGGAAATTTATCAAATCGGTATTTTTTCTTTTGTCGCTTTCAATTAGAATGATAGGGTTGCCTTAGATTCATAAAGCTAATGAAGTATTGGGCCGAATGATAAGCTTATGCGGGCTTAGTTTCGTGGAAACAATTTGTCAATGCAGCAAAAGGAGTATTCAATACAGACACCTTGCCAACATAGTAAGTTGGTTTGAACTATATTTGTTCATTTTTATGAAAATGTAGCATATCACAATCATGAGATGGATCACGTGAGCTCTCTCATTCTCAGGAATTCAAAACGCCGCCCGGATCATTTTGACGCACGATAAATCGTCAATTCGTTTCCTACGAGGCACGGCCCCACCCAAGGCACCATAAACTAGATGATAATTTTATGACTGCTTTTTATCATCTCAAAAAACAATTACAAGACCATCCACTCATACGTGAGAGATCATGTCATTCGTCCTGCGAGACTAAACTCAAATTTCTTTTTTTCTCTTATCTCGCGGCTCCAGATCTGTCAATTGTGCATGCACGCGGCGATGGCATCGCGCACCGGCATCTCCGCGGGCCCTACGCTGCAATCGTATACAGTTGAAAATTTTACTATAAAACCGAATTTCCAGCTATTTTGGTTACAAATCACAAAATCACGCCTAAAATGACTCACCACGAATGCACTTCCGAGATCAAACAATTTCTCAATGAGCTCCCTAAATGTGAGCACCACCTCCACCTAGAGGGCACTTTGGAGCCAGCGCTTTTGTTCAACTTGGCCAAGAGAAACAATATTGTGTTGCCCGAAATGTTTCCTCCTACAGTTGAGGCGTGTAATGAGAGATACGCCAATTTCGCCGATTTGCAAGATTTCTTGGACCACTACTACATTGGCATGAGTGTGTTGATCCAAGAAGAAGATTTCTATGACTTGGCCATGGCCTATTTCACACGTGCTCACCAAGATGGGTGTTTGCATTCCGAGGTGTTTTTCGACCCTCAGGGCCACGTTGAGAGAGGAATCAGTATCGATGTTGTGGTTCAAGGCTTTGACCGGGCATGTAAAGAGGCCACCAAAAAATTCGGCACCTCGAATAAGTTGATCATGTGTTTGTTGAGACACTTGCCAGCGGCAGCCGGGCTTGAGACAATTGAGTCTGCATCGAAATACTTCGCTAACGGCACGATTCACGGCATGGGGCTTGACTCCGCGGAGAAGCCGTTCCCACCGGAATTATTCACCGAGTGTTACACCTCGTTGAAGGCCAAATACCCAAATGTCAATTTGACTGCGCATGCAGGTGAGGAAGGTGACCACACATACGTGAGCACCTCTTTGGATTTGCTTAAAGTGACCAGGATTGATCACGGGGTCAATTCTGCACAGAGCGAAACTGTCATGGCCAGATTGGCTGCAGACCAGACAATGTTGTCAATGTGCCCATTGTCTAACGTTAAATTGCAGGTTGTGCAGGACGTGAGCGAGTTGCCAATCAAAACGTTTTTCGACAATAACATTCCTTTCTCCATTAATTCCGACGACCCAGCCTATTTCGGCGGCTACATCTTGGATAACTATGTTGCCGTGCACACGCGTTTTGGCTTTACGCGTGACCAGTGGTGCCAGATTGTGTTGAACGGAATCAACGGCTCATGGTGCGACGAGGAGAGAAAGGCAGAGTTGAGAGCAAAGGTTGAGACCGTGCGCGAGAAATTCGCCCTGTTATTGTAGGAGACCAGTGATAAGAATGATGTGTAATGGAAGTATTTTTTTTCATAGAGAAATTAATTGTATTGTAAGAAACCCGCCTTTAAACGAGCAAAAATCCATAGATCTATACACACAAAGTCTGCATGCGTCCGGTCAAAACACAGAGCCGTGAAGCTCCTTCAATTGGGCCGAAGGGATCGATTCTGAAAAGTTTATGTTCACCTTAATAAACCACTATTTGCACCGTGTAGAATTTTGCATCAAAGGCTCTGTGGCCGAGCGGTCTAAGGCGGCAGACTCAAGTTCTGTTATCGTAAGATGCGCGTGTTCGAATCACGCCGGAGTCATCATTTTTGTCTTCTCTTTGTTAAAGAGATGATGATTCGACTCAAATTTGAGTGAGGTTTTTATTTTGTTTCTTTCAATGCCCTGTCAATCGCGAAAATGTTTTGCAGAGATCAACTACATGTAGTCATGCAACATCGCGCACTGGCTTAACTGGCCGGTACGAATCTCAGTAGTGTACGATTTGAATCAATCCAGACATATCTTTGAAAAAAAAGAAAAGAATCAATCAAAACAAAAGCAGGAAATTTCAATAGATCTTCTTCAAAAGACTAACTCGGGCTTATACTAATTATTTTCGGTATTTGCCTGTCTATGGAATGATTTGAACGGATACGTGAACAGTGAGCTGCGGGTTTGCAATGCCAAAATGACTCCACATTAGGTTTCCACCAATATTCCCGATAAGTTTGACATCTTTTCGCCCATCATGCCAATTCCTTTGTAGTTTCGTACTATTTCTCTTAGTTTCTCTTTCATGAATAATGACTAAAGCCTGTGTGGATGAAACCCATGATTGCTACTGCTTTGGGATTCATCTATTTTTTGATTCTTGTTCAGACCGCAATGAGGGACCAGATTGGAACTAACCTTGTTTGAAAACATCCTTGCTGGAGAGATAATCAGAACATAATTTTCAAAAGCGATTGCGATAACCTCCATTGAGAGACTACATGAGAATTATCTTTCGCTCACATCATGTGATGTTTACACGCATATTCCACTGTCATTCTATTAGTGTGAGTTTTTCGATTCCGAAAAACAAGTCCCGTTTACAAAGGCACAACTGCCATTGAGATTGAAACATCTGGTCAAAAATCGTCATAAAGTGTGTGTTACTTGTAATTAATGTGTGTGTGCGTGTAGACTGCATGTATCTCCCCACTTGCCTATTCGGGATGTCACATGTCAAATGCTGGGGTAAGCAACGCTATCGCGAGACTTATCCCTAGCCGCAATATACTTCTGCTCATTATTCTGAAGACACACATCTATCAACGATATTCAAGATATATCTCCAAAAGGTTTTGTTTGGGAATCTCTTCGATTAAACGAGTTTGCTGTTCTGAAAAATCACATAAACGAAAAAAAACACTAGGCACTGATGGAAATGGCACGTGCTCCCAAATTGCTAGCGCTTATTTTCACGGCAATCGTGGGCGCCTTCTTTGTGTTTAGCCGCAGTAACGGAGCGCCGCCGCATGATGTTCTTAGCATGGCCCTGCTTCATTTGGACGATGGCTATATTTTGTATTTCCAGCCGGAACAGGCGCTGGCAGAGGTGAATCTGGACGTGTTGAAAACGCTTGCTCTTGAATACGCTGGGTTCGTTGAGTCAGCTCTTGACGGCCACATATTGCAGCAGTACGATACTTTAGTGCACGGGCTTAGTTTCCGCCTTGAATACACCGACAAAGTATATAAAGCATTAGGTTCTGAAAGTGTGCCTCAGGACGTGGTGCAGACCACGGACGAGCGTCTTTTTGCGTTTTTGAGGCTGTTCAAAGCTGACGCCTTGGAGCTGAACGGCGTGAAGATGACTTTGGAGCGCGACAAAACCGTGACCACACAGGAAGACGAGGCCTGAGTTATAGGCGCCTGGTCATTTGGCTCTACCATAAGGCTTGACGGAGTATCATTTAGCCGCAAGAACTGGCCCTGGTGGATTAGTACAAGTGTATGTAAGTCAATAAATCGTTCTTTCCGAGTTCACCATTCTGAAATTATAGCATTTTCTGGACCCATAAACGCCAAAAAACCTTCTTCAAAAAGAAAAGAGTATACAGTGCTTTATGAAGATAGCTGGCACGCTCTCGTCGACAACAATCTTAGGCAGCGTACTTTATTGAACAGCCTTTCGACCAAAAATACGCTTAGCCTTTTACAGTAGCTGGATATTTGATCAATCAGTTGGCAAACGACTACGGTAGCTCGTTCATTTAGAGATAATTTGTATTGACACTGATGAATACAGAGGAAGTGATAGAGATGCCAGAATGTGTTAGATAAAAGAAATACTTGTCTGGAATCCCTGTCAAGTCCCCCAACTTCGAGTCCCAGAGGCCAGCCAGCAACCTCAAAGGACTCAAACAGACATCTAGCACCAAATTTGAAAAGAAAAGGAAACATGAGAGGAAAAGCGACGGGTTTAGGGAATGTATGGTCAATGGCGGGGCACGTCAGAAAAGTCCAACAGCGCAAAATCAACCTGCCCAAACGTGTTTTCACCCGAGTACAACACGTATAAGAAGCCGTCCTCGTCCTTGTGCTCCTCGTAGATCGTGCTCATCAACGCGGCTGTTGGGGGCAATATGTCGTTGACAAAGATGAAAATGGCCTTTTCGGAGGGCAACTTGATCCGCTTCCGAATCACATACACAAACTGGCCCACGGTCAAATCGCCGGGCACCAAGTACTTTCTCTTGTCAATCTCCTGGATGTCCGAATTCTCAACCTTCTCACAGATCACAGGAAGACGGTCTTTGAACCGCTGCAAGATCCTGGCCAGCTCCGAGCTTCTTTTCTCTGATGGTTAGTAAGAAAAAAATTGCGGCAAAGACTTTTTTGGGCACTGAGTGGAACACAATTGGCGCTGAACTTCAGGACGGCATCTGTATCTGTGCTTTCGCCACTATCGTGATAAGTAGTTTAGGGGCCTTTTTAGCCACATAATTGCCACATTGAGCTCGGACAAAAAGAAGAATGAATACATACCGAGCGAGTTTTCGTCTTTGAATTGTGACCTCATGTTCTTTGAAAAAGCTAGAATATTAGTAAATGTATAAAGTGCACGGGGTTTTTTGTGGGTTGTGGTTGGTGATATTGTGGCGCTGTTTGCTTATCTGAGCGGAGATAAGGCCCCAGTCACGAGCACAAAATAAACACGTGTGGCAGGGTCATATCGAGGGAGATCCAAAGCTGTAAAGGTCCCAGAAATTACCCGGCGTACAAATACACATACTTGAAAGGGTAAGTCTTTGGTTTTTATCTGTTTTGATTCCTTGCGTTTATGTCGCTTTTTGGTACGTGAAACAAGTAAAGTTGGGTTATCGATGTGGGTCGGTGTCATCCCTTAGAGGGGAGGTTAGCGGGAGTGCACACGGCGCCCCTCGGACGCGGAGACTGCCTTGCGGGCCAGATAGATCATGAATCATGAATCGCGGGGCGTACGCGGGCCGGCATGCCAACAAGATCGAGTAGTGCTAGCATATAGTTATACACTGGTGAGTTGAACGAATTGTATTAGCAAAAAGTTTATAAGTTTCTTTTTCATGGGAAATGTGTTATTTGTCTAGAATCTGAGTCCTTCGTGAACCACTGAATTCATTAAATTCTTGTCGTACCACTTTTCAGGATGCTCTTGAGTTCCACCTGCCAATATTGGAGGGCTCGTTTCTCGCTCGCTCGCAGCACAGCTGAAGCAAACAGGAAGCTGAGATCTATGAATGCATATGGAGTTAAGCCAAGATTAAAATAAATGGCAGGAATGAAGCATATACTTTTGAAACTTTGAGCTAATAAAAGAAAGAGCTATGGTGCTACGATCTCAGTATTTTTTTGTCCACAACTGTTCAAATATCGTGTTTTTCCTTCCGTGAGAGTGTGCTTGTGAGATTCGACAGTTTCTGGAGGCCCTCATGTTTCGCAACCAGCGCCCAAATGTCGAAATGACATGGAGTTCACGCGAAGGAATTTCGAAAAGTATGAAGAAATCAATTTCGGATGAGATAATGGAATCTTGACCAAAAATTTATTATGTTTCTACTGCAAACGATCAAATATCACAGAGAGACGTGATTCGAAGGACCGTGGATGGATACGTTTTTTGACCAATTCCTTCTTTAGAGCGGCTTCAGGTAAAAATTTCAACACGAATAATTGCGCTTTTTTGTTTTTAAACTAAAAAATATCTTGATACTATCCCCGTTTCTTGCTCAAAAGAAGCGGTCTTCAAAAGGAGGTTCTACAGTATTGTATCACCTTCCTTTATTTCCGAAACCTCCATCCACCGCGCTTTTGGCATCGCGCAGGCCTGTCCTCCATAGTAGCCTCATTATAATTGAGTCCATATTCATCAACCACTAATCCATATCAACTGCTGATCTCAATGATACCGAAAGCGCTACAAGCGTGGCGGCCCGAGCCAGGGTTTCCCTTTAAGTGTGGCTTGGAGATCCATACGCAGCTCAAGACCAAACATAAGCTCTTTTCGCTATCGAAAAACTGTGCCGAAAGTGCTCCAAATAAGAATGCGTCATTCTTTGACGTTGGGCTTCCAGGCACATTTCCGAAATTGAATCCCGAGGCGCTTTTGCTCGCATTGAAGGCCGCTACGGTGATGAAGTCACGTGTGAACCCAGTTCTGTCTTTTGACAGAAAGCATTATTTTTACTTGGACCAGCCTTTGGGATACCAGCTCACCCAGCATTATAGACCGTTGGCTAAAGGCGGGTATTTGAAGCTCAACAAATCATTTGATGATGTTACGGAAGATAAAGTCATAGGCATTGAGCAGATTCAGTTGGAGCAAGACACGGCGAAATTGAACTATGACGCGTATGAGAAATCCGTGGCAATCGACTTTAACCGCGCCAATGTGCCGCTCATAGAACTAGTCACGAAACCCGATTTCGACCATTTGTTGCAGGTGCGTGCGTTCATCAAAAAGTACATTGGGATCATGACCCATTTGGGTGTTTGTTCGGGCGACATGGAAAATGGTGCCATGCGCTGTGACGTGAACGTAAGCGTTGCCGGCGGGAACCGAGTGGAGATCAAAAATTTGGGCAGTACCTCGGAGATCACTGCTGCTGTTGTCCATGAATACGCTCGGCAGGTGGCACACCTAAAATCGTCTCTGAAACCTATTGATCAGGAAACAAGGGCATGGAACGGCAAGGAAACGGTACGCACACGCTCAAAGGAGGACGCTGTTGATTACAGGTACTTTCCCGACATCGAGCTTCCACTCGTACATTTGGAGCCCACAATCACAAAGGATATTGCCGCTGTGCTTCCGGATCTCCCAGAACAGGTCATCAAAAGTTTGATGCTGGCGCCATTTTTGCTCGAAAAAAAGCACGCCAGGTTTCTTGTCGAAGAGCCATCTCTTCTTGCCTACTATAAGGAGCTACACCGTTTGCTAGTATCCGAGAACAAGGCGTGTCTGGCGAAAACAGTGAACAATTGGTTCTTTCATAAGTTACTTGGCACTTTCAAGAAGTTTGACCAGGTGGTTGACCCTTCAATTCTATCTGCTGCTAAGTTCGCCTCGCTTATTGAGATGGTTCAGAGAAAAGAGGTGTCGCTGACATCAGCCAAACTTATATTGAACGCTTTAGTGCAGTCGCCTGAAACAACCAAAGATTTGGGCATAGCCGAAATAATCGAACACTATGATTTGGGGGCGCCCGCCGGTTTGGACGAAGGCGAGTTCGCCGCCGCAGTAAAGGATATTTGCCTAGATGTCATCACGGCACATCCAGGGGTCGCAGAAACTGTCAGAAAGGGGAAACACAACTCCATCAAGTTTTTGATCGGTCAAGCTATGAGGGAAACTCAGGGCAAAGTCGACTCGAAGAGTTTTGAAGCAGAGTTTAAGAAAATATTGTTGAATGATGTTTGATTGAAAAGAACTGCGAATTAATCTATCTAAAGTCACGATTAGTGGCGAGAATAAAAAGTGGCGGCGTCGTTGGAGTCTGGCAGCAAGGAAAAGGGCTCTTTCTCAAGCACCAATGTCTGGAAGTGCTCGTACTCAATCAGACTCAACCCCACCGTTTCTTCTGTGGACTGCGTCTGCTTGGAAGTCTGGCGACTCTCGTGGAAATCTTTGGCCACATAGAAATCCCTAGGCTCGTTTTTCCTGAGACTCTTGAACCCAAGAGAGACCAAAAAGCTTCTGTACATCTTGAGTGCTTCTGTGCCCAAGCCGAAAAGGAAAAATGTTATGAAGGAGAAGATGATCGGCACGATCTTAGCACTGATGTTGCTCATGCCAATATCGTACGCATATATGTCGGACCACTTGATACTTGAATAAGCCATTCTCACTTCATCCGTCACCGACGATGCGGCCCTCACGTCGGCTGCAAAACTCACCAACGTCACTGGTGAGAACACAAGCACAATCAAGAAACTCAAGATGATCAAACGCAGGAATTTCCGCATGTTAAGCCCTGAGTTGGTGCACCGCAAAATGTCCAGAATATCCTTCCGTTTCCGCGCAAGCTCTATGATTGTCAAAATAGCAAATACACAAGCCACAGCAATCCATATGACGTTCCACACAGACACGAGCATAACCGAGCCCAAAGTGTAACTCCATGGCGCGGAACAGCCGTAATACCGAGCCACGTCGTACCTGTGAGTCTGTGCAAGGACGGTGATACCCATGAGCAATAGCGGGTTTGCCCAACACATCAAAATGTTGACTATTAGCTTGGTTTTGGAGTCGCGTGCTAAGTACCCGTGGTTCCTGGCGGCGATAATCATGAACAAGTTGAAAATTATGCACGCCGTGGCACACAACAGGCCCACGGTAGCCCCACTCAATATGCGCACGGTAATATCACAGTAAACTTTACCGTCATAGCCCTGAGTATAATCTTCGCCGCTCCAAATCACGGCGTTTATGAATGTGGTTAGGTTTTGGATACAGAACCACGTTATCAAGCTGGCTGCCGGTATATTGCGGTTCTGAACATGGTAACATAGTGGTGGCACGAGAATGACAAGTGCAATAAAGGAAAATGCCGCTAGGATTTGACCTGTTGCATCCGACATCTTTATTTGAGGTTTAGTTTGAGACGTTTTTACCTAAACTGGAGTCGTCTCGCCATTTCTCGGGCTTTATAAATGTTTGATACAAGGCGGCATCGCCGCCGCATCCTGGTATAGAGAAGGGCCCTTTGAAACCCCGATTTGGCAAGTCTTCACACACATACACACCTGTTGGCCGTGCACTTGTATGGGCGCATGGGTGGTCGCCCTGGTTTTCGGGTTAAGCGCCCGCCTGATACTGCTTATTACTTGCATCTCATGCACGTTTGCTTCTATCTGAAGGCGATATGGTTTAACATTTCTCTTTGAGCGCTACAAACAAAATTTCTGAAACGCCTTTTTCGCTCCTGCAATCTGCTCTGATGCTCTTTGAAAGCTGTTTATTTAGACGTTTTACACAGAGTTTCCTAGAGGGTTGAGATTCCAAAAAATTTTTGATTTTTGGATATGTTGTTGATAGGTTTGTGGGTGGCGGGCATGATACTAATATCCAGATAGATATATCAATGGCTTGGCAAACGTTTCCAGCTAATAGTCGTTGCTTTTTTTTTTTCTTAGCATCTTAATTGATACACCAAGCAGCTTCCTTTTGAAGATCAAGGAAATAATGGACATGTATCTGCTCCAAGTATTCCCATCATCCATTTAGTGGGTTCATGTTTCAACAAGCACGATGCTCCATGTTTTCACAAAAAACGGAACAATTCACTACTCTTTAATTAATAAATTAATTTGGATAACTGATATTTGTTCATCTAGAAGATTTGTTCGATTTGCTCGCCCTAATGGCAACATATAGTGTAGTAATTTGCTACTGACAAGTGGAAGCCTGGAGCGTAACACGATACATTTGCCCTCTTCTCACAACGGCGCCAAAATAAGCATCCTTATCTGTAGATCAAAACTTAAAGTTTAGAAAGTTCAAGAAGTAAGGGATTTGGACGAAAACAACCCAATGCTCACAATTACATTCCTCGTGATCTTGCCCCGTACAACTTCAACTTCAGTGCCTTTGGGTCATTGCTTCTGGGCCATCCAAATCGCTGCTAAAACTGCATGTTCAAGAGCTCATAAAAACTGTGTGATTCAAATACTATTTACTGCGACTGGTGTCGGTTATGCAACAACGGACTTCAAGATCTCGTGAGAGGCCACGGCGGCAGGATACTTTTGGTTCAAATGCTTGACCAAAGTGATAACCTGCTCCTGCAACTCCTTGGTTGGAAACTGCTTGTTTTTGTGAAGATTCTCCTCTCTACCCAAGGTGCTCTCCTCGGCCAACTTAATTCTGTCGGCCTCTTTCTGGAAGATGTCGGCAAACACCTTGATGACACGCTCGCTCTGAGCCTCGATCAAGCTGTCGCCGCTCTCGTATAACTTGATGATCCAGGTCAAAATTGGTGTATTTTCCTCGAAACCAGCGTCCAAGGGCAAGTGGCTAAGCAAAGCGGGCAACACGTGCTCAACAGGCACTGCGGCGGCATTTTTCAATGCCATTCTGGCGACACAGCCGCACGCATTCGCGTTGGAACGCTTGACCACATCCTTGGACTCGCTGTCGTCCATCTTGGCCTGCTCATCAGACTTGCTCAATAAATGGAACATCGTCTGCAAAATCTGCGAGTAACTGGCCGAGAAGTCGGTAGTACTGTGCTCAATAATAATACCAACACCATATGCAGAGTTACCCTTGACCTCCAATGATTTGTCGTTTGCTAAGCGGTCCGAGAACACGTGCAAAAACTCCTCCATGTAAGGGTTGGAGGCCTTCATACCGGCAGAGATCTCGGCCAAACCGCCAATAGAGCTGACGCGCTTGGCAGACGACTTGGAAGCAGCGCTGGCGATGATCACGTCCTTGAATGAGGCAAGGATCTTGACAAAGTCCGGTCCGAGCACGTCGGACAACGCAATCAACACCTCCAAGGCCGAATCGAACAACATCGCCTCGGCCTCCAGGGTGTCTTCACCCTCGTCGACAGGCTCCTCGTCGTCCAATTGGCAGCCGTGCTCCTTCTTCAAGACGCTCATCAACTGCACACAAAGTTTCTCGAGGAAGCTGGTGTCGGCGGCCAGCGAAACGATCGCGGCGGCGCCGCACATGTGAAGCGCCTCAGTCAAGTTATCGAGGTCGCACACAACCAAGTTGAATTCGAATTCCTCCTCCAAGTTTCCAACAGTAAGCGCGCGCGCCAGTTCAATCAATTGCAAGAGGTTGGCATCAACATAAGGCTGTTGTGGCACGCCCTTTGGTGCCTTAAAGTCGTCCCCGTAGGTAGCCTTGAACATCGCACGCACAATCTTCCAAAGCGAATTCATGGCTGCCTCGCGCATGCCGTAAGAGACCTCGACCTGCTCGGAGAGTGTTTTCACTGAAGGCTCAACAAATTTGGCGAATGCAGCACCTGTGCCCATGGCCAACTCGGCCAACGCAACCGACGCAATCTCCTTTTCGATGGTGATACCGGAGTTGAACTTGAACTTGTTGTCGTCGTCCTCTTCGTCAGCTTCAAAGTCCTCTTCGTCGCCGTCACCGCCTTCAAATGAGAACTCCTCCTGCTCCAAGCACTGCAAGATCTGAGGCACGATCTCGTCCAAGAAACCGGCAAACTCCGCGCCGTAAACCTTGGCCATGTTCAGGATAAAAGCAAACCCGGACTCTCTGATTCTTGGGTGCTCCGCGCCGATGGACGAGTATGCGGCCTCTACCAAAGGCTTGGCGTACGCGGCAAATGGCTCGGAGCCGACGGCACGCGCCATGGTCGAGATGTTCTCGAACGTCAGCGCGCGCAACTCAATGTCCTCCTCGGACATGCCCTCAGTCTGTGCGGCATTCGAGATGAAAGGCTCGAGCACATGAATCAGCTCGTTAAAGTACGGGGTGAAACCTTTGCCGCCGGCGAAAGCGGTGGAGCCGATCGCAGACACGATGGCGGTCTTCAAAGAAGATGAGTTTGCTGTCAGCAACATGCTGAATAACTTCTGCATCAATGGTGCCATGTACTGGGCAATTGCATCGTGGCCCATGAACTCGATGATCCCGTCCAACGCATAGCACGCGTACTTGTATGCCATCACGTGCGCGGCAGAGTCGATGTTGGCCATGATCAAGGGCAAGAGCTGCTCGTGGTAATCGGCAAGGTTATCCTGCAATTCAGACGAAAGTTGTGCCACGGCACGAACGGCCGCTACCTTCACCACCACTTCAGGGTCCTGCAAGCCGTTGACCAAAAGCGGCACGATCTTTGCCACCTGCGTGGCGAGGTAGTCTGGCGCGCCAGCAGAGGCGACACCAATGATCAAGAGCGCAGCACGGCGAGCAAACAAATTCTGCGACGACACCATGCCGGGCAACTGGTCAAAGAACGGCGCAATCACCTGCGAGGGCGGCAACTCTCCCAGGAGCACGCCCATCAAACGCAAGGCCAATGCGGCAGGGGTGTTTTCTTCGTTCTCGTTCTCCTCATCTTCATTGTCTAACTCGTCCTCTACATCGATCTCCTCCAGAGCAATCTGCGTGGCCACCACGGTAAGCTGTGGGCCGAGGTTGTTACTCGACACCTTGGTCTTGCGCAAAGACACAACCGACACCAAGAACTGCAATGCCATGCAGCGGTACTCCTCATCCAAGCTGGTGTTGGCGGCTATTTCCGCAATCGATGCAATCAACCGCACGATCTGCTCGCCCACCAACTTGTTATCCAAGAACAACAAGGAGTTCATCACGTCAAACACGGCCTTGGTCTTGTCGGCGTCGTCGGCGGCAATCACCGCTTGCAACACGTCCAACATGCCTGAAATCAGAGCCTTAAACTGCGCGGCAGTGGCTGCGTTCGCGTCACTCTCGTCCAAGAACTGCAGGAGACAGTCAAGGCACAGCACGGCATTGACACGGATCTCTAACGATGCGTCCGTGAGCAACTGCGCGAAAAGAGCCACGAAATCGTCCTGGTGCGCGGCAAGCGCTGGAGACTGGGTCTCCAACAACGTGTAGAGGGCGTACACGGCCATTTCCTTGGTCTGCGAGTCGCTGCTCTGCACCGCAGACACGAGAGCGGGTAATAACTCGGGCCATGCGCCATCGTCCATGTCGTACTCGGCAATAGCCGCCACCACACGTGCCGACGAGTGTCTCACGAGCTTCTGCGGCTGCAGAAACGTGTTTTGCAACAACCCGGCGCGGATTTGCAGCTTCTGTGCTGGGTCCACTTTCTCCCACTGCACGGGCACGAGTTTGCGCGCCTCCACGGCGGCTAGCTGCTTGACCTGGTCCTGTTCGGCGGTCTGCAATACATGCAAAAGACAGGGTAATGCTCTGTCGTCGGTGTAGAACTCTTTCGATAAGCGCGCGGTGGCCAGTTTCACTGTGGCAGGCTCAAATGTCTGCACAAGCGTTTCCTGCAACGCCGCAAGGTATTGGGGGTCCATTTTTGCAGCCTTTTTATCGAATCAACTGGGGTCAACAGATGAAGATGGGTGGGTATCTTGAGGCTGGAGCCGAGAGAAAAAATGTTGGCGCGCGATGCTCTCACGTGAAGCCGCGGCCGTATCATGCCACAGATAAAGGCAAGATAAGGTCAATGCAAAACACCTAATTTAGGAGGATTTTGCAAGCAAGTTAATGATTTGTATATATCAGCTTTCGTTTCATTGGCCTGTCTAATTTTTTTCGTGAAAAAGCTTGCACCTTGCACACTTTATGATGAATGATTCATAGGTCACGTGATCTCATCGCCCAAGTCCTCGCCTATGCGTGCCCGGCAATCACACATGCCCGCTAATAGCTGCAATTAGTAAGATTTACCAGAGTCTTTTCTTTGTTTCCTTATCTGTCTGTTATTTTGACCTAGACCCATTTTTTAATGTGAATTGTTTAATTTTAGTCGATGTGTCGAGATGGAGATGGACGAGTTTATTGCCGAGTCTCACACCTGTTTCAGAGGGTTCTCACACGGCGCTGACAAAGTTACGCCAGTGGTTGTAGCATAACACAATCGATTATTTTTCTGTTCTTTCGGTCTTTTTCTTGCCTTGAAGTACCAAGCGCTTTGTTTTTTCATCTGAATGAATCCCGAGGCACAGATCCAGGCCACATCAAAACGAATGTTTTTTGGATTTCGATATTATATGGGATGTCATTAGACGTTGCGTCTCCTTTATTATGCCTAAAATGCTGACAAAAGCCAAAATTTCAAAATGAAATTGCGTTCGGTAGCGGTGTAGCATTATTTGACATTCAAGTAATAAAATTTCGATCCACCGAGATGATTTCATGATAAAGCTTCATTCTGGATTATGAGTCTGTCGCAGTATAAGCGTTTCTTAAAAGTAATCAAGCATTGACTGAAGAATCCATTCCGAAAAGCTTGAATAATGAACGATGTGTTTGTCCACAGATTAAGGTCTTTTTCACAATTGCTTATCTTTTTGTGTTAAAGGTTGCATTTATACCTGGTGCTAATTTGTCTGAGATAGTGTAATCGATATAATCATTCATATCGCGAAACAACCAGTTGGTATATGACTAGCAAGACGCTTATATTTGTCCACATCTTTTTAAGGCTAATTTCAGTCTGTCAAAATACTCGCAGAAGAAATCACTGGAGGGAATGGCCTTGAACTTCACCAGAAATCCCTGCAAATTCTTGAAATTTACAAGATCTCTTTGAACTTTCAAAGTGCTTGGCTGCTGTGATCATCCTGGATGTACAGTTTGCCGCTCATTCGGGGCTAGTTCCGCTTTTACACACATTTTTTTGCTCTGAGAAAGTCTTCAGCACGACCTCCAGCCATATTGATGATGCCCAATCTGGTGTCGAGGTAGGATAAAAAGTTGCAGCCAGACTGGTCACCATTTAAGGGCTCTCAACCAACTTAGTAGTCGTACCACAAAAGAGTTTAATTTTGAGAGAGAATTATTTCGATGATCAGGGAGAATGGCGATTGGGTGCCTAATATCTCCTAAGCACAAAAAAACAAGGTAATCACAATTGCGAGGACAGTCACAGTGGCACGAAACATATTGCATGCATCGCAAGTAACACAAGCCTTGGTGGAATCAGATTCATCAAAAACACCCAATATCAATAACGAAGCATTCAAGAAAATTCTCAAACTGTATCACCCTTATAAACTGGTCAAGTCCAGGGGCATTTCCCTAATTTTGATCCTGTAGTGGCGCTCTAGGTCTCGAAGCTCCTGCATGTCGTCCTTTGTCAACAAATTGATCGCCACACCCTTCCTGCCGAACCGGCCCGAACGGCCAATTCTGTGGATGTAGTTCTCTTTATCCAAAGGCAAATCGTAGTTGATCACTAGTGACACCTGCTGCACATCAATACCCCTCGCCCACACGTCTGTCGAGATCAAAACACGCGAGTTTCCAGAACGGAAATCACTCATGATAGAGTCTCGCTCGTCCTGCTTCATATCGCCATGCATGGCCACCACGGCAAAGTTTGCCTTGCGGAGCTGCTCGGCCAACCACGTGACCTTGCTTTTCGTGTTGCAGAAGATCACTGCCTGTGTAATAGTGAGCGAGTCATAAAGGTCACATAGCGTGTCGAACTTCCACTCCTCCTTCTCGCACTGCACCTGGTACTGTTTGATGCCTTCTAGCGACACGTCTTCCTTCTTGACCAAGATTTTGACCGGATCCGAGGTGAATTTGGCCGTCATCTCAAGCACCTCGCGCGTGAGCGTGGCACTCACCACCACCACCTGCACCGTGGCCGGGAGCTGCCTATAAATCTCGTAGATCTGCTCCTTGAAGCCCTTGGTCATCAACTCGTCTGCCTCGTCCAACACGAGCATTTTCACGCCGCGCGTGCTGAGGTTCCGTCGTTTGATCACATCCAAGACCCGGCCTGGGGTTCCACTAACAATGTGCTGGCCCTGGCCCAATTTTCGAGTATCCTCGCCCACCTGCTTGCCGCCGATGCACGCGTGTGTTTGCACGTTCATGTAGTTGCCCAAATTCATGATCACGCTATGAATCTGCACGGCTAGCTCTCTTGTCGGCGAAACCACAAGCGCCTGGCAACTGCGCACCTTAGTGTCGACGATCTGGAGCATTCCGATCGAGAACGTGGCGGTTTTGCCCGTGCCTGACTGTGCTTGTGCGATCGTGTCTTTCCCCGAGATGATCTGCATGATTGCACGACTCTGGATCGCCGATGGGGCCTCAAAGCCGTATGAATATATACCCTTCAAGAGCTCAGGCTTGAGCCGCATGCTCTCAAATGTCGCATGCACCTTGACGTTTTTCGTCAGTTTCTGCGAGAACTGGAGCTCGCGGTCAGCGCTTGGGTCGAAATCCATATTATATTTCTTATTTTCTGTTTTCAAACCTTTTTTTTCTAAGGTTTCTTTGTATCTAGATCTTTCGATGTCAGATGCTTGTCGTCTATAATTGATCCGGGCTCATCGCCGGCCCATGCGCACTCATCGCGCGGCCGCATCTGGCAGATGCGTGCCCATAGTTAAGCTCGATTCTGAGTAAAGCGTTTTGGAATAGACGCTCAAAGGTTAAGAAATGGGCAGGAACAATATTATTTTGTTGATTGGCGGAGGTCACGCAGCGGGGAAGGCCACAGCGGCTTATAGTATCAAAAAAGAGCTCCAGGCGCTCCCGGAATATTCTGCCTCGCAGCTAGAAATAGAGGTGATTGACATGAAAACGTATATGGACCCCACCGTGCAAACCACCCTGACATTTGCTGCAAATGCAGCCATTACTGTTGGGGACAAGGTTGAGTTTACATTGAAGCCATCTAGGTTCGATTTCCAGGCACTAAAATCGCATTTACATGAACGAATGGCGCCCTCGGAAGCGACCCCGCAGAAACTCCTCATCGTGCACGGGTTGTACGCCTTATACGATAAAGAGCTATGTGACATGTCGCTATTTAAGGTCTATATCGATAGTGATGCCGACACGCGGCTTGTGCGGTGGATCCGACGCGATGTGTTACCGTCCGAGGGCAAAGCGGCAAGCTTGGAGTCTGTCATTAACCTGTACCTTCACGGGGCCAAGCAGGAGATGGCCGATTACATCTTCCAAACCAAAGAACGCGCTGACGTGATCATGCCGCGCGGCTCTGAGGCAAATGGCATTGCGTTGATCGTCGATGGGCTCGTGTCATCCTTGGGCTCAGACTCCGTGCTGGAGCGCAAGCCCCGCAACTCCTTGCGTCCGTTTGCCAACGAGCGCTTGGACGGTGACAAGCACAAATTCTACGAGCTCAACTAGTATATCTCCATGTTTCTTCACATCATAAACACTTACTCAAATGAATGTGCTCTGAGTTTTGATCCACCCTGCAATCGGGTCGGTCTCAATGTTGTACTCGACCATTGTGGCAATCGTAGGCTCCGGAATTGCATCTCTCAATCGTTTGTCTCTCTGGTACCAACTCTGTATCAAGTAAACCATCTCGCTATTCTTCAAGAACAGGGTGAAGCCCGAGTGCATATCGTATGAGTTGTGTTCAATCAAAGTCTTGACAGTCACATAGAGCGTCTCGTATGCCACTCCAGACTTGATGAATGTGTCAATGACGACCCCCTTGGTCGGTGGCTGCTTCAAATCAGTTTCTGCTTCCTGGATGTACTTGCACATCAATTTGATCAACCTATCCACGGGAAACACAAAGTCGTTGTTGTGCAACTTAGTGCCGACAGAAATTAACTCGTCGCTCAACACGAGGCTCAACGGTTTCAGTGAATCTGTTTTCTCCGTGTACTCATAGTATAGTTTCTCAAAGAAAAGCTCCCAGCGCTTGAAAATGTCGTCGGGATTTCTGTAGTCTGAAATGTGGAAGATACTAAAACAAATTTCGTAGTATCCCAATGGGTCTGCATAGCTGTTGAAAAGCTCGCTTGCATTTTGAATCTTATTGTTCAAGGTTTCGGCAGCTATGTCCTGATTCTCCGCTTTGATTCGCGGATCGGCTTGGATTGTTGTCAAGAGATCAAGTTGCACATTCGCAACCTCAAAAAGCTCCTGAATAAGCGTGGAAAGCTGAATAATATTTTGCCTCAAATTAGGAGGGCACGTGCAATTGCAGAAGCCATTCGCTCTAGAAAGATACTCGATCCTTTGCTTCAAAGACAATTTAAAGCTCGAGATTGCCAAAAAATATAAAATTTTAGCGGCCGGATAATAGTTTTCTCTCTTTGCATGGTATAGCCATAAAAGCTCCGTCAATGCAAGATTGTCTTGGGAAACCTCTTCCAAAAATGGCAACACGAAAGGTGTATTGACAGTGAGTAACCTTTCGCTGCATCCTTGCCTGATAAACCAGCGATAGAATTCGTACTGAAACGACTTGTCTGTGGAAGCAAAACAGGTGTCGTACGTAACATCCCTGAGCTCAATAAACTCGTTAATCGCAAGCTGGTTGTTGGAGGCCTTGATCTGAATAGCCTTCACATCGAGTTTTGTGAGGATCCTGAAAACCAAGTCATAAAGCTGCAAACGCTTCTTTTCCTTTTGCTCGATGTTGTTTTGCACGTGCGCCATGTTGCTCTCTTCACTCGCGTGCAATACAACGCTTGATGCAGCCCCAGAAACGCTTTGGAGTCTCATGGCAAGCTTCAACAAGAACTCAACTGCACCTGTGTAATAGTCGAGCGACAACATAATGTCAATCGAATTTTCAATGTTTTCTAGCGTAAGAGAGTCACTGGCTTGTTCAAAAAGAGTCACAGCTGTGCGAAGACATTTGACTCTCATTTCATGGTCTCTGTTGCCGATGCTCTTAGCCCGTGTAAGATTTTCAATTGCCTTGAAAATGTAAACATCGTCACTTGAACAAAACGACCCACAGCGACCTTGCAAAGACGAAGCAATCAAGTCGATAGATCCGCCCTTTAAAATGGTTTTGTTAATTATCGAAGACAACAAGTCTTTTATAAGATTCTTGACTTCGAGAGTAGGAAGCAACAAGTCCTTGAGCGTCAACGTCAACAAATTGAGCTGGTTTGTGAGCGAGAGAAATTTGAAAATGTCATTAGGGACCATTGACTGGACTTGGGTCTCTTCAATTAGTACCATCAAAAATGACAAGGCCTCCTTCATCGATGTCAACGATCTCAAGATAGATGTGAATGCAATATGCTCAGCACGAACGCAAACCTCATTTTCGAGCTTGGTAGGGTCGGAGCTATAAGACGGCGCGTTAAGGCCAGGAATACTCGATTGGCTTTCATTCAAGAAATCGAGGAGCACAATGACGGAGCCCATGAGGTACTCCACTTGCTGCTTGTTGATCGTCATGCCTTGAATGAGAAGATTGTCATCTTTAACCGACGCCACCTCGACGGAACCATTTGGTAAAGTCTTGATATGAGGCAATGGGGCAAACACTTTTGTGTTCCACAAGTCCCGAAATAAACGAGAGATGAGCAAGCACGTGCCGTAAAATCTGTCACTCAAAACCACCAGCTCGACCATCGGTTGGGTCTCGGAGGGCATGATCGATGCGTGGGATTGGCTCGTATTGTTCTGATTTTCGATCAAACGAGCGTTGTTACCGGCATGAGAAAACAACAATTGAACTTTTCTCCTTAAATAATCATCAGAAGTCTTGTGCCCCGACGAACAAGCTAAGTAAAGCAAAGTAGAGCATGTTTCCTCGTACCCATTCTCTTCAATGAAGTTTTCGATGACCTTCTCATCAAGCGAGTTTATAGTCTGGTCTGGGGTCTTATACCTGTAGATGCTAATGCCAAAGTTGGTCAAGACGGCAAACTCGAGTGGTTTCTTTGTATATTGAGACGCGAGCACATTGGCGTACCCACTTGGAGTCTCGGTGGCATTCATGGAGGGAGTGAGCTGGATGATATCGTGAATCGTCGCAGGCGCCGAACCGCTTCCACCCAGAACTGGCAAGAACTCCGCGTCCTCAACCAATTTGCTGTTGTGCTTCAAGAACCCGTAATTGACAGAGCTGACGAACAAGCGGTCACTGGTCTTAGTCCTCTTCACCGCCAAAAACACACCTGGGCTGATCACTTTCGCGAATTTCGTGCTCTTCAAAAGCTCAGAGTTCTGTTGATTTGCAGCCATCTGGGCCACATACAGCTTGATGCGGATGTATGAGTCCAACTCGGGATTCATTTTCGGCTCCTCGCGTGCGGGAGGAAATCTCATACTCGCGACCGAGAGCTTGACCGAGGAAGAGCCCCGGGAGGCGGCAGACATGAAGGTGTAGGATGGGGTGGCCCCCAACTTCAAGTAGATACGGTTACCATAATTTGTGACTGCAATGAGCTGAACATTGGCAGATTCCTTCTGTGACACCAGCTGGATGCTCATGATGCGAAACTTGCGGAACGACTTGATGTTGGCCAGGTCTGGAATCAACTGAGACAACGACTTAAACATTTCCGAGGGCAGTAACTGGCTATGCAGGACAAACTGTTCCTGATTGGGCGCCAACTTGTAGGCACGTATCACGGAATTGTTTGAAAGCGAGTACAAGACGCCGCGCGCAGAGTCGATTTCCAATTGAACGATCGATTCTGGAATCTGGCCCGTTTTGCCCTGTTTCTTGGTCTTTTCGTCAGCCTCGGCATTGAATAGATCAAATCCAGGAATTTTGCCGATCGGAAGGACCGACAGCAAGCCACTCTTGGTGAGGCAGACTTTGTCACACTTATTCTTGATAAAGGAAACATTGTTCGAGTAGTCAAGACGCCACACGTTGGCTCCATTGCCCAGGCCCGAAAAGTAGATGTCATTGGTTGCCTCATTGACAACGAACTGATCCACGATGAGGCCCTGTGCATTAACAACCAAGTTCGGGTTGAAGATCTCAAGGCTGTTCGTCGCGGCATCATGTTTCACCACATAGATCTGAATATCCATTGTTGTGGCAACCACAAGGAGATAGTTTGCGTCCTCCACGAAAACACCTTTCTTTGGCCGCACCAATTTGACCGTGAGGATCTGGTGGCGGATCAGGTCGACGGTGAGAAACTGATGTGCGGTGTTGAATGAGGACTGAGGAAGTGTGTAGTTCCAGAAAAGCAACTTATTGTCCACAATTATCCAAGCGCGGCTAATCTCGGAGAAAAGACCCATTTTCGTCAGACATTGCGCCGTGTTATGCTCCTCGAAGAAGCGCTCGGGTAAGTCCGTCTGTGCCACTTTCTCGAAGCGAGAAAATTTGCCGAGCCCGTTTTCGTTATCGAAGTAGTAATTGTCCAAGCCCAGAGTTTTGTTTAGGTAGTTCGTACCGTATATATCACCGGGAGTCATCGCGTCAATCTTGATCATGTCCGTGATATACTTTGCGCCCAAGCGGAGCGGCGGTAGCGAGCTGAAATTGGGCACGCTGATCTTGTAGCTGACCTCGTTGACGGAGTCCACTACCATGGGAAGAAAAAAACGCAGATTTGGAGCCTGGGCGGCCGGATTTGCACCGTTTTCGCCCGGATTGCCGCCAGTTACGCCTGGCTGGAACCTGGGTGCGTCGGTGCCATCATTCGTTGACGAAAGCGTCGGGTGAAGGAACTTGCCCAGCACAGAGGATTGTTGATTCGGTCCATTTGCAGGGCCCGCGGGCGCGGCAGACTTCCCGGGCAAAACAGACGCCAAAATGCTCATTTTTTTGGGGGAAAAAGGCCAATCAGCTGGTGCTGTGGTCTGGTAATGAGTGGGATGGGTCTATGGCGTGATTGGCCGTGTGTTTAAGCCGACTTTTGCGTGTGTTGTCGTGTCTGTTTAGCGAGATGCGATCGGTGAATGTGGTTTCTGGGCAAAAAATTCAACGTCCGTGCACGACTGGCGCGGGCCTCACCATTGAAGTAATTTGCATAAACATGAGAAATGTACTGATCAAAATCTTGAATTTCAACATCATTGAAATTTGACTGGGTACTTTTTTTTGTTTTTCATT
>JAKTVE010002399.1:15120-32183 GCA_030557065.1 Metschnikowia rubicola | reverse complement strand
AAACCTTAGCCAGCTTCGCTACCATGCCTAGCGGCGTGGCTGCGTATGAGAACTAATTCGGTTGTCATCGCCCTAGAGGCTGTACTTCCCCCACCTGTCGCTTCAACTCTCGCAACAGAAGGGTCAGTAATGCGAGCCCATCCGGTGATTCGCGCCGTCTCAAAGAGTACACTTTTTTGACGGTCTTCACAAACCAATTTAATTTTCTTAAGTTATCCGATGATGCGTTGACCGGCGCCAACATGGAGCATAGCACATCGAATTATGGTAAGATGCGGTGACTTTAATTCTGGGCGAGCCGTTAATTCACCGCGTCTATTTCGTTATCAGTGCCAAAGAAACAGGCCTGAAATTTACACGTTGTGCGGAGACAGTATTGTTGTGCACCGACCGAATGCACTTAAGGTGTTCTTGAAAAAAACACAAAGCTCTGAAAACAAATATTCATGATCGTAATTCAAAAGTAGCAGGATCGCATCCTCGTGATTATATACACCGGCAAGCACGTAGTCTTTCTCATCTTTCGCAATAAATATCGTTCTCCTGCTAGAGAGCTGAAGTCATTGAGAGCTGTCGCACGTTTCCGCTTATTATCTGAAGTGATATCATTGTTTAAGGTAATTTTTGGGTGAGCATTTATTGCTCAATTTGCCTTATTCCTTGTTAGGTTTGGACTGCTTTGCTTGTCAGCGATCACTCTATGGCTGGGAGGGTTTGCTGATTTTCGTACTTACGGAGATTCTTATAAGAAGAGTGTTTCACAGGCCTAAAAGGTAGGGGATTTGAGAAGTTCGGCTCGAAATCATGTCCTTTTCGGAAATCGTCATGCGGTGAAGTTTAGTTGAGAAGTTGGATATAATTTCGATGCCTTGTATCGTTGGAGATTTGTGAGTATATTGAGTGTTTGAATACCTTGTATACATTTTGATTTGAAGGACATTATTGTGAGCCACGTGCTTGGCGTTCCACATATTTAAGAATGATTGTTTATTAAAAATTGAGTCGGGGGTAGTGTATGTGAGTGGGTGCATAAGCTTAAATCGGTGAGTGTGAGGGAGTGTTTGAATGTGAGTGTCTGAGTATGAATATGCGAGTGTGACTGTGTAAATGTATAAGTGTGCTCAAATTCCTCCCCAAACAAGATTCTGTGTATCGTAATCAGCTCTAAGCATCATAGTAGAAGACACGTCCCTGGCTAGACTCTAAACTTTGTATTCAGCATAATCTAGACGCCAATAAACCTGACATGAGCTAAGTGACGAAATGTGCGAGGGAAAACAAAAGATTTTTCGTAGTTTTTCACAAAGTGAAAATAAAAACACAAGTTCTTTAATACATCTTTGTTTGCAATCTCAATAAAGTAATCTTCAAATTTAATTGGTTTGAACCATCAATGGCAATGTGTTACTCACCGCCGTCAAATGAGGCACACAGATGTCGTCCAGTCCTGCAAGAAATCGTTCGAAATGAAATAGAGGCTTTATTCGTCGAAAAGTCGAGATAGCATATCTAGTCAGGCTTATCACGAATATTGAAATTTTCTTTTCAGTCGGTGTTATCGAATTTTGAAAAAAGTCGCCCCGTGTTAGAAAAATTGAGTTGTGGAATTCAACAATGATTGGTTGACTGGGAGGTCTGGGCGCCAGGGCAACATTTGGCGCGGCCAATTCGGGCGATGTACGCACCATTGATTACAGGTTTTTTGAGCAGACATAAACGATAAATTTCCCAAGGGTCACTCCTTGACGCTTTTCCAAAAAAAAAGCAATACGGTTTATGTGTTAGGAAGGAGGTACTTGACTGCTAAAGTCAGATAATCCCAGAAAGTCTAACCTTTGTTCCTTGTTTGTAATTACGATCTCAAAACCATAAGATGATGATTAAAAAGGCCGAAAAATACCTGGGGCTACTTAATTTGAAAATACATCAAATGGGAACATGCTTTACAAAAACGTATATCTCAATTGCTTGAGGATACTTCGTATTTTGTGTACGTGTTTATATTTCCTTCCCCTATTTGAGTCCAGTGTCTATACAAAAAAAAGTGATAGGCATTTGTATGTGACCAGCCTCAGGCGCAAGTGCGATTTCATCTCATTTAAGCGGGTTGCAATATCCATAATTGTCGATTCTCCTCAAATTTGACATTTAGAGAAAAAAGCGAAGGCCCTTTTTTTTTTCAAAATTCAGCATTGAAAACTTTACATAGAACTAAAAAAGCACTGACTGTAAAAAATATCCTTCAACAAACAAACCTATCGAAATCACTCAAGCTAGGGGTAAAAACAGACGCACAAAATCAGACTCGAAGTCCGTCCCATCGAGAAACATCAAATCTTCCATACTGGTGGTCCCTAAATCCGTATCGTCTCTCTTGAAGTACGTTTTGTCAATGCCAGGGTACTCCTTGAGCGTTTCCCAAGTTTTCTCTTGACATCCCTTAACGGGCTCAATCCCATCAAACCTGTCTCGGATCCATGCCACCACTGCCGGCACACCGTCTCTCGATTCCGACATATGGCCCGTGGCCTTGACGAAATTGACCTCAAAGCTGCGAATGCCCCAGTCACAATATGTATGCACCACTCGCTTCGTATCTGCCAGCGGGGCTATATTATCCTTCAAGGCATGGTGTAAGAATAATGGACATTCGGGCATTCCTGTTTCGCGGCGGAATGCTACTCTGTTATCTTCAATGATCTTTCTCACGGCTGGCTCGCGCAACGCTTTTTCGCCGCCTTGGAAGTATGGACGCGGGCCCTTGAAGAATTGGGCGCCCAAAAAGCGGAAAACGCCCAGCGTGAGGCATACCTGTTTGGTACCAAATAATATCGCCTTCAACTTGATGGCGTTGCGGATATACTTCTTGTAGATCGGCACCAACTCGGTGTACTGCTGCGCCAAGCCATTAAGCGCTAGCCCCACCAAGCCGGCGGCCAATTTGCCGTCAGCAGCCTCTATGGTAGAATCGTAGTCTGTGATCCAGCCTCCAACGGCTGCGCCTACCAACTGTTTGCTTAGTTCAGGGGCATATTGTGGCTGAAGCGTGGCGGCCCAGCCGGTCGCGATGGAACCTCCAGAATAACCCCAAATGGCAAATTTCGAGTCAGGGGAAATTCCAGTGATCTTACCGGTGCTCAAAACACCCCTCACAGAATCAAGAACCGCCTGGCCGGCCAATCTTGCCGCACCAAAGGCGCCGTTAAGGCCCTGGAAATCTGGCGCGATCACGTTCCAGCCATAAGCCAAAGGTTTCTCCAACTTCTTCATGGAGTCTGCCATATCAACCGAGGGCGCACAGTCAATGCAGGGGGAGTCCGTAGGGACCTGGAACGAGAGCAATTTGTCCCCAAGTCCCTTGCTGGAAACATAAACCGTGGAGACAATTCCCACTGGCTGGCCCAACGAGTCGGTGGAACGCACCATGTACTGGTAAACGTTCTTGACGTTTTCCGGGTAAGTCTCTGGCGTGACCTCTCTCATGCGGATGACAATGCCCGGCGCGTAGGTGCCAATTTCGGTGGGCTGATGGTAGAAAATGTCGTCGGAGGCCTTTGTGTTCTTGGGCACCTTCGGAACGCTCCGCGTGTTTCTGGTGAACACGTACTCATCATCATGTTCAAGCTTATCCCAGTCGGTCTCATACCCTTCATCAAAATTATCATATTGCGTACCCAATTCAGGAGAAACAACTGGTATATCGGCCACTTTCTGGTTAATTCCGCCGTCTCCATCATCAATAGACCCCCAGTCTACCGCATTCACGTTCCCATCAATTTTGGGCAAATTTCTGTCGTTTTGGAAATCCTTTTCCGAAACCTGAGGCAAATCCTCAAGACTATTTGGTCCATGTGCGTCTTGCTTGGCCACAGCCATTGCGAGGCATAGGCACACAGAAAAAGAGTAGTTTGGAATCTTCATTTTTGTTCAACTGGACCATGTATACTATTTTTTCTTCCTTTTTTTCTAGTTGGCGATCAGTTCTAATATACCCCTAGGCACTGTCATGTAAGAAGTGACGGTTTCGGGCCGAACTCAACATTACTGGTCGCTACTGGTCATTTCTGGGTGCGTTATCTATTGTCGGGTTTAGAAAGCCAAGAACTCCGGTAAAGCGGGACTCAAAAAGCAACACGGTTTCCAAAAAGGTAAGCGAAATATGCTTATTTTTATTTTTACATAATTGCCAGCAAAATCCCCTCATTGTTTGGTGTGGGTTTCTGGCATGGCTCGCCGAATGAGGGCTTTCATGTCCCGTTTTGGACGAGTGAAACAATAACACCAGTCACCGTTACTTTCTCCACATGAATTTTGTTCATCAGGCGAATTTTTTGGGAAAAAAAATATCAATTTTTGGCTTTTAGTTTTCAATTTGGATTGTTGACTCCACGAGAACAGAATTCTTCTCTTTCTTCACATGAAAAAATCTGGTGGGAAAAGAATTGCATCTACCGGTGTGAGCAAATTTATGTCCGTAACGGTGAACCGGGTAAACAGTAGACAGTGTTGGGCCGGAGTTTCACAAGCGAAAAAAAAGAGAAAAAAAGAAAAGAAAATGAAGGATGCACACAAAAATGAAAAAAAAAAAACAATAATAACAATAGGTATGAACCGAGCATTGTGCATCCTGGGAATATTCAGCGAGCGGGCTGTGTGTCTATTGTTGGGCACCCACAAACAAACCATACAATCGTGGATTTTGGTAAAAAAAAATCAAGATCTGAATCATGACGGTATTTCCATCTAAAGAATCAACCGACAGTGGCTCATACTTCAATAAATTAACACTGATAATGTGGGTCAACGTATCCCAGAATCGAAGTCTCTTGATTTCGCGGCCCCAAGGATAACCTTTTTCTAATTTGGAAAAACAAAACAATGGGGTCATAATCAGACACTCGGTTGTTTAGAATCATCTTCTGAGAAAAGCGAAAGACGTGTCAGCCACGGCAAAAAGGCAAGAATTTTTGTTGAAAGTTTACGTCATCATTTGTTATTTCTTGTGTCTTATTCAGATCGTGATGGCAGGCAGATCAACAGTGATTTGCGCTTATGTTCAAGTCTAACCGCAAAAAGTGAGGCTAAACCATTAACGAGATCGATTAAGAAGCGGTCCTAAAGGATTTCGGGGAATAGAAAAGTCTGTACTCAGGATAAATCTCTACTGACTTTTCCATCGTAGACGGCGTGCAGTGTACGCTCGTGCACTACAGTCACCGACATCAACTCTGGATGCGTTTGATGCATGACTTTCGGATCACACGTCCAATGATTTTGTCCGTCTTGTAAAATTCTGAAAAAGGCACTTTCCTTCTTACCAATGATCGGCAAAGTACGCACTCCCAGATCTTATCGGAACGTATAAAGAATTGGATTCATTTGGTCAATTTGTAGTTGCAGATATTGTATCGTGGGATTAACAAGGGAAACCATCAGTTGGTTAACCCACATGAATACAGCAAAACGTGATCGTTCAATCGAATCCTCGTCGGTTGTACAAGCGAAATGCATGAGCCTATGATCTCACAACGACATTTCCTCATAATATGCCATATTGAACGAGATGCATCTTTCTCAAACGTTGCAGAAGAAAAAAAAAGGCAAAACTTTCATTAATGTCGAGGTGTTTTGTTTCCTACGAGCCCCGGAAAGTGTTTTTGCTTGGCATAGCCCTTCAGTTATCAAAGTCATTTTAGCGGAACATACCCACCCAAGGAAATATATACACATGCTATTCTCGCATCGATAAAGTCTTTAGGGAGCCAAAATGAATTAGATAATAACCGAAAATATATTTACTCAAAGAACGGAGGCATTTACAATCGGACCCATAGTTTCAACGTCAATGATGGAAAGATAAAGCATCTGAGTGCCGTTTAATACCTTCACAGCCAGAAAATCAACGCAAGGCATGGTCGCGAAGCTGGATAGGGTATTCTATATATATTCACAGATACTTTTGTGGAGAGCTAGGTAAGCAATAATGGCTCCCAGTCCCTAATCAGGTGAATAGAGCAAAAAAAAAAAATTATGATTCGGCTAATTTCCCTTTCTCATCCGTCAGGGTTTTGCAACTATGCATTTGGCACGTCATTTAAACTGTACACACCAAAAGAAAACATTGATTCCAACAAAAGTCAAATTTTATGAGTTGCTTGAACCAAGATAAGTGCCAAGATTACTAAAATGGGTTTCCGAAACCATTTTTTCCAATGCTCTCTATTTTTTTCTACATGCGTGGCTGCTAACATGTTGGACCATACGCGCGTGGACACCGTGTCAAAAGTGGCACACACAAGTATGGATAGAGAAGGAAATGATGCTTGAAAGTTGGTTCTTTCACGATAGCCAGTTTGGCTTAATGCACCCATCAATTGAATCTAGTTTATCTAAACCTCCAAATGACAACTTTGGCCCTGCAAAGGTCTGGCTCAACTGGTCGTGTTGAGGCCTGATTGAGTGTTAGTGTGGGACCGGGAACGAACTACACTCGCAGGTGTCACGTGACGAAGGATCGACGGGAAGCGAAATGACAAGAGATTCTTTGATTCTGGCTCCTACTAACTTCTTTTTGTATTTAGTGGGAACTCCAAGCCGAGTCTAAACCATTCCACATTATAGAGGTTCCACTCGTGTTCTAGTATTGATTTCTATGCCTTAAATCCTTCATCCTCTAAAAGTCAAAAGGCAATTCTCCACACACGCACGCACGAAGGGGAAACACACCCGCGCAGTCGCCGCACTGCACATAACTCCTTATATGCACTCCTGCTCCTTTTTTTCAACCCCAGCATTAATCGTCACGTATTCTGAACTACACTGCATTAATTAAATTAAAAACATAATTTCAAGAAATGAGTTCTGCTGAGGCTGCGCTGCAGGCTGCTTTGGCTCAGGCGACCAAAAACGAGATTTTGCGCTTGAAATTGACGGAGTTTGCGCAGAATCATGCCGCTTTCGTTGAAAAACGCCAGTCTACAAATATGGAAGAGATTGACGAGGATCTGTTTCTTCTGAGCTTGCCTGTGTTTGCGAGTGACGTCTCCGCAACAGATGAAGCGACAGGATATCCTATCAAAGGAATCTACGCGGGAGTGCGCGACGAAAATGAAGGTGACCTTAAACATGAAGTCTGGGTCAACTATAAGAAGCCTCTTAAGCAAATGGAGACTCTAGTTGTGAAGAGTGTTTTTCCCAATAGTGAGTTCACCTGCATGCAGAAAGCCGAGAAAGCATTGGAGAAGCCACCAAAGCGGGCAAAACGTGATCCGTATGCTAACAGAGGCCATTACTTTGACTACGAAAACAAATTATCGAGAGACCAGCTACGCAAGTTGGAGCAACAATTCACCTGGTTCACTCGGCCTGAATTGTTTGAAAGCAGACGTGAGTATGAGAACGTGAAACAGTGTGTGAGCAAGGTCGAATACGATGCCCTCAAAGGCGACATTTTCGCCGATATGGAGCTTCATGTAGCGGAAAATGCTACTGTAGAACGCCTCACGAACCGGTACAATGGCGGCATGGGCACGAACATTCTCATGGCCCAGAGAGGGCCAGCATTTCCGGAGCCACGCAAGTATAACCCCAAAAAGCCCGTGTCTCGATACAACTATATGGTCGAAGAAGCGCTTGAAAGAGGCATAGAGGAGTATGGCCGACTCTGTGTTGATAATGCACCACCAACAATCATCAAGGACCTTGCGAAAAAGGCAATCGAGGCTATTCCAAGACTTCTTCCCAAGGAACCAATTGACTGGATCGCGGTACGCTCGAGAGAGGACGACGTGTTCACATACTTATCGAGGTCGCATATCACGGCATTTTTCTCAGCGGCAGATAAACAAATGTTTGCCTTCTATTATGACAACCTCCTTGATCACTTTGAAGAGTTTAACGCAGAAGGCAAGAACGTTGCTCGAGCTGTTGTGAAGTATTACCCATTCTTGCAAAATAGCGTGGAGTTGACTCCAAGCGAGAAGGAGGAATTAGGTTGTGTATTAGGCGCCGTGGTCGACTTGATCGAAGAGAAAATCGCCGAAGGAACGAAATTGGTCAACGATGAATTCAAGGTCCTCTATTTGTTGATCACGCACTGGAAGGGGACTCTGGCTAAGGCATTGAACCTTATTGTTGATGAGATAATGGGTTACTATGACCGATGGGATGAAGTAATCACCTCTACTTTGGACGATGTGTTGGTCCTTCTCCCGAAAGGTTTCACAAATTCGACGACCATTTTCATAGATGATAAATTTCGTTCGCTCGGAGTCACATCTTATTCCATGAAAGTGAGGACGAGAAGGTTTGCCAAAGAAATCTGGCCGCGGATCCCCGCACATGCACGCTTGCGTGAAGTAAGGAACACGCGTGTCACGGAGGTGCCTTACAAGGGGTTCAACAAGATCATCGAAGATGCTGGGTTGGCCGACGAGTTTTATAAGGCGATCTTGATCCCGCTGGCCAATTGAGTCATGCTTGAGCCATGTATAGGTAACATAACTTCGGTGACTAAATAGCGCCATCTATCAGCTGTGTTTTTCTTTATACATGATAATGCGTTGTGGTTTTTTTTGAAATTGAAGAATTGATGAGGAGAGTGCCTTCCTTCATCAAGAGAGCCGAGTTGTAGAGAAGTTATAGCCTGGAATGGCGTAGCTATTTTGTCCATACAAACCTCTCAAACTGCTGATTCTCAAAGAAGCTGCTGTTAAGAACATCCTCTTTCATTCATATTTTCGGCAAGCCCGATGATTGACCGCCGAGTCGTATATTGTTGAGGCAAAAAGCAGGCCAACCTTACCGGATGCTCACGTGATTCGGTCGCATTCCAGTTTTGCAGCCAAATGCACGTGTCGCCTCAGATTTTAGTAACTCAAGCAAAGCCGAATAAGTAGGTTGACAAGACCCTTCCCACGGGTTAATCCAAAAAAGATCTTGAATAGTGATAACCATGCCATATATGCAAGCTTGTGATTCCACTAAAATCTGTCTTGTCCGCAAGTGTAAGCCGACACCAGGCTCAATAAATTCATGAGAATCGCTTTCTGCTGAATTATCACAGCCGAACAATCAAGCTTCATTTTTATCTTGAGCGTTTCTAAACAACAGTTTCATGAATCGCAGACCTTGGAAGGTGTTTTTCAGCCCATTTAAACCTGAATCTGAAATTTGTTGAAAAGGAATCTGACCTTGTAATATCGAAAAAGACTTGAAGTCTTACATTTGATCGCCGCGCGGGCGGGCGGACAGGCGCTAAACTTGTCTGCTGACGTTTGTTGACTTACATTTGCAAGCAATAACGCAAAAGAATGCACCACTTTGGCCGGACGTCACCCTAAAAAGCGCAAATAAGAAGAGCCGCTAACAATGACCAAATGTCCTGGCAAACAATACTGTTACTACCCGCCTTCCTCCTAAGCGCAAATCTGGTCTGCAAAAAAAAAAAAAAAACATCTCAAGAAACAATTGAGAGGTGAATCAGGTCATTCATTATTTTTAACGAATTTTCCATCACAACTCTAGCTATTATCTCATTGAGATTATCTAACGTCAACCCTGCCATATAAAAAGTGTTAGCCGCTCATCTGGAATTGCAGCCCCCCATCCTTTTCTCCACACAGTCGCGGAATGCACCGTTAATTCTGACTTTATATGCATTCCAACAGAATGGAACTTTCCAGGCCCCTTATCCATTCCCGATCACCCGATATATTTCCTATTCACGCCTGATTTTTACCCATTGGCCTTTCACGAATACGTACAGGACAAAAATACAATGAGTTGGTGGGAAAAGCCCCTGACCGGGAACACGCTTGGTGTTACTGATATAATTAAGTTCAAAATGAAAACATGGTTAGATGATGCCACGTCAGACGAATACTTGCAAAATGTCTTGTCAGTACGCGCCTTTCAACACTCGACTTTTGTCCATAATAACACGCCAAATGAGGATGGCAAAACACCCAACTTTTTGTTCTACGGCAAGCCGTCACCCTCTTTACAAAAATTGCCTGTTTTTGGTACCGATACCACCGTCAAGATCAAAAGCAAGAATCTGCAGGGGCGCTCAAGGGTCGAGCTTGTCAAGGGGGTCTACTTGGGCGTCGACAAGGATGAGCACACGATCTATGAGATCTGGACGAATTTTAAAAATCCATGTGAAAAAATGGAGACAATAAAGGGCAGGACTTTAGTCTCGAGCGGAGGGTTTACATGTATGCAAGCGGCAGAAACGGAAGTACGAAAGATCATCCGCTCGGGAGTGTCGCCCATGGATCTTGCCAAAGCCAATTGCGGTACAGCTGAATCTGGTGAGGACGAGGAAGAAGAAGAAGAGATCCCGACTACAAGTGGCTCGGACATGTTGGAATGGCTCTACAATAAGTTCAAAGGTCAAGTTCCTGATCTCCCCAAACCTCCCCTGATGGTAGACAGAGAGGAGGAACAGGCTTCTGCTCAAGAACAGGGAGGACCCAGCGTCACACAAGAAGACTTGTCGGCGAGTGAAGACGAAGACGAAGGCAAGAAATTAACCGACGAGGAGAGCTTTCAGGCGCTTCTTGAGAAACAATTTAGCGTTTTCAGGGTCAGAGTTGCCGACGAAAACTGGGGAAAGTTGCCGCCAATCGAGGCCAGGTGCAAAGCAGCTCGCCCAATTGTTGCGCAAGAATTGCGCGAGTGGAGGCGCAAACTAGCCTATCAACCCAACTTAGAAGAACTTGATACTTCAAGCATTCGAAGCGCGACAATAACATGTATGGAACTTTCGCAAAAGCTAGTTGAAAGCCTTGATGATCAAAGCACACCTCTTCACGATTTACTCACCAGCCTCACCATGTTTGAGTCAATTTTGCGAGACGTTGAGCAGCCAAAGAGTCGTAAAAAGCCCTTTTATGGGCCTGAAGTGCTAGGATCCATCAAAAGTTTTAGTGGGTCTGTGCGTATTCTCATAGGTTTACTTGAAGAGCATGGCCCTCAAACTATTGATCCTAAGCCTAGCCATGAGCCGAAAAATGACCCGAGTGGCACCTCTAGTGGAAAGATTCTGGCCAGAAGCGGGTCGGCAAATCCAAAAAGCTCATCTTCGAAAGAGAAAAAATCCACCTCCTCTCCCAAAAGCGATACTGCGGAAACTTTGGTATTAGGATACACCAAAAACGTTCAAGATGCGTTTGAAGAGTGTCTTAATATACATTCTGACCCTCTGGTTAGCAAGACCGAGCCCGCCAAGTCCGTTGCTTTGTTGGCAGAACAAGTCATACAAGAACTCTTCCATCTTGTTCCCAAGGAGCAGTCCTCATGGACATTATTTCAAGGCGTGCTTGATGATCTTGTCGTTCTGCTTGAACCCGTAAATTTGATGCTATTTGTGGCCGCTTCCCATAAAGCGATCCTCAAGAAGTACTTCCCTAAGCAGGAACAACTTTTCTCGCATTTGAACCGTGAAAGCCAGAGGATTGCGCGCGAGATATTGAAGGCGTACCCCACTTTAGAGACTCATTGGGAGCTTGATAACGACTTGAAAACCGATTTGGGCTTTGTCTTTGGTGCTCTTTGCAAATTCATAAATCAGAAAGTGTCCAGTGGCTGGGATGACTTGAGAGACGAGGAATCGGTCCTCAAGTTAATGATAATGCAGTGGAAGGGGTCATCATACAAAGCGTTGGAGTTTTTGATTCTTTCAGTGGAGGACTTTGAATGGAGATACCCCGAAGGAGAGTATCTTGTAGAACCTTCACAATATTTGCTCCAAGTGATTCGTGGGTTCCCACCCGAGGCAAAAAGAGAGATCGATGATTGGTACGGTACCGTATATGGCGTTTTACCTGGATTAAGCAAGAGGACAATGGCCAGAGACTTTCTCACCTCTGTTTGGCCTACGCTTCCCTCAAACAGTCGTATTCGAGCGCGTTCGGATTGTCGAGTGCCAACTCGTTTGTTTGACAAATTTTACGCGAAAATAAGGGTAGGAAATTGTGCTGACGGATTTTGGGACATACAAAAGGTTGATCCGGTGCCGACTGCTTCATCAACTAATGAACAAGAGAACCAGTCCAAGCAAGAAACTTCCAGTGTTGTTTCGGACAAGGCAAAAGCACCAAAAGAAAATAATCATCTGCCTGTACCTGAGCAGAAATCAGCCAAAGCTCGCAAAGATGAACAAGCCGTAAAAGAACCGACAGATAGTATTGTTGGATCTAACCCGACAGCAAATGCTACCAAGGGAAAGGCAATTCCTAAAGCATCGGGTGCCCCTTCCGCGGACTCGAGCATCAAAAAGGTGCCTACAGCCGAAGAAAAGTTTGCGGCAAAAATGCGCGATCTTCTCACTAAGCACCCCGAACTTTGCCCCAATTGTCTCGAGAAGCATAAGTTACTGGAATGTCCGAACATCGAGCCTGATTCTCGTGATAATCCAGCCGCATACATAGTTGCCGATTATGAGAAACAGACGAATAAGTCTCGGTTGCCTTTCTTGCAGAAGTGCTCAGAAAGGGTGAATGACGCTTATAAACTGGAACTTGAGAAGACGACAAGAAAAGCTAAGAAGCCCAAGATAGCTAAGACAAACAAAACTGGAAAATCGGCGGCGAAGGGAAACGTGGGAAGCTAGATGGTAACAAGGTATTGTGCAACCGTTTTTCGGGCTTACCTCGCCGTTGTGATCCAAGCAAGTACTCATTTGGAGATATGGCATATCAACAGAACAGAGCGAACTTTACATGAGCTACAGCGAAAGCCTTGAAAATGAGCCTGTTTCGCTTCGTAATTGATGTACTCTCCATTTGAATTACATTTGTTTTGTTTATATGTAATTCTCACTTGACTTTCCTACGGCTAGGCTCCCTTATATTATAATGAGTTGAAAATGACAGACCTCTTCGTCATTTCTCTCAGTGAATGTATTATGTAGTGTAAGCAGACCAAGCTGGCGACCAACTAAACTAGGTCACTTGATGAATTCTCTGAATGCAAACTTGCTCATAGCCAGGCATAAGCTGTTAGTCACAATCTGTTGGCGTCGAGCGCACATTGCAAAAAGCCACCATTGAATTCATGTAAACGAACTGTCAATCAATCCACTTAGGCAGCTGCACTTGCCGATGTCATGATTAAGCCACAACTTGTATTTTCATGTGAGCTGAATTCAGACATATTTGAGGCCGATTAGGCGGTAATCACCAAGCAAACTTAACAGGTTCCAGGCGAAGGGCTCATAGTGACCCGGCCGAGCTTTCACAGTCAGTCAATCCATTTTTTTGTGTTTCTAAAAAGACAAAAAATCGAAGTGGAGATTTGGTCTGACCAAATGAATAGATTCCCATCGCAATGCTCTTTTCTTAATTGAGTGGAGTGGAAAATGCACAAGATCTCTGAATCAATTTCTATTACCCTGCAATTAAATCGAATGGAAACTCGTTTGACTCATCTACACTCCGTGGTCTCCAAAGCTAGCTGACGAAATCCAGTAGCCTGATAATAAGGCCGTGGTCCGGCAGTCGTAAGCAACTTCATGTGCCACTTAGCAATGCTTTTGCTGCCTCGGAGAGGAGTGCACCCTGTTTGCAGCCAACAAGCCGTCGGTACCCACGGCGGCTGTTTGCGGAAGGGCACAACCTCCATGTTAGGTTCCACCAACTTGAATTTCTCTGGAAAAATTGCGATGTCGCAAAAATAAACCCCTCATGCACTAGGTAGGAGAACCAAAATTCATATAGCCGGAAAAGGTCGCCGAAAGCACGATTTGGTCGTTTGACCAGCGATGGGGTAATAATCGACAAAGCACCACATATGTGGCCTGGCCGGGAAAGTCGAGGCTAGGGTGATAAAAACAAAATACTTAACAATACCTTCCAGGCAAAAATCATGAAACAGCTAACAATGACGAAAATTAAGAAACAAAAAGAAACAATAAAGAAAAAAAAAACGTGCACAATGATTATTTGCGGCACATGATTTTCCTCGCCCAGCCGCTCCGCTCCACGCGTCCACCAAAATCATGATCATCTTCCCGGATTCGGCCGCGCGTTTTCTGCTGCCCCGCTGTATGCACACCTTTCCCACGAGCTGGATGTTAGATTTTTTTTCCTAGGGGACGAAACTTCTGTATCCTACGCGTAAAGATTCCAACCTCTTTCCGTATAACACTAAGCACACGTAAGAGAAATGGAGGAACCAGAAAAATGGTGGAAAAAACCACCTGCTGGAGGCACGCTAGCCGTTACAGACCTCTTGAAGTTCAAGATGGGAAAATGGTTGGATGACGCCACGTCAGACGATTATTTGCAGCATGTGTTGTCCTTACGCGCGTTTCAGCATTCGAATTTTATCCATAATAACACGCCGAATGAGAATGGTAAGACCCCGCATTTCTTGTTCCACGGAAAGCCGTCGCCACCGTTGGCGCAATTGCCTGTTTTTGGTACTGACACCACAATAAAGGTTCGGACGAAAAACCTGCAGGGCCGTGTGAAGGAAGAGATTAAGAAAGGAGTCTATTTGGGTGTGGAAACAGATGACCACGCCAATTATGAGATCTGGACAAGCTTTACAAAACCTTGTCACGAAATGGAAACTGTAAAGGGCAGTGCCGTGATTTCCAGTGGGGGTTACACGTGCATGCAAGCGGCAGAAAAAGAGGTGCGGAAATTGATCCGCTCGGGCGTGTCCCCTATGGAATATGCTAAGGCCAACCACCCAGCTCGGGACCCGGAGGAGGAGGAGGGAGAAGCGGCCGAGTCTGAGTTTGAGGATGGCCAGGACATGAATGAATGGCTTTACAATAGCTTAAAAGACAAACTCCCTGGCCTCGTGAGGCATTCTGAGTTGAAGGAATATGCATCAGAGGAAAGATTGAAGTATATCAGACTGAAACTCGAGGCAGCAGCCAATGCTGGAGATCAGAAAGCCGTGCGGGAGCTTCGTGAGATCCGCAATCTCACAGCGGAACAGGTGGACGCCAGATACAGAGCAGAAGGCTTTACTGGAGAGAGTGAGGATGATGAGCCTTTTGACTGGGAAAAGAAGCCAAGCGACGAAGATGCAAACTTGGAAGAGTTCCATGTGCGCATTGCTGACGAATCTTGGGGGAAACTGCCCTCATTAGTGGCTAGGTGCAAGGCTGCCTGTCCAGTTCTTGCCAGAGAGTTGCGCAAATGGAGAAGAGAGCAATCTTCGAGACGCCCAGAGTTAGCAGTTGGCGATCCGGACATTGAAGAAGCGATCTTGAGTTGTTTCGAACTCTCCACGCCACTCTTGAAGGTTCTTGAGGAGGGAATTACTCCCCTTCGTGAAGTTTACACTTGTGTTTCTTTATTCGAGACGCTCTTGCAGGATGCTGTCAGCCCATATACCCCTCGCAAGCCCAACTTCGGACCCGAAGTGTTTGGGTCTCTCAAAAGTTTCTTGTGGTCTGTTCGCGTACTCAAGGGTCTCCTCGAAGAATTGAGGGACCTGCCATCTGGGTTTGTTGTAAGTGATGATTTTGGTATTGGCCAGACTTGCTCTGGATCAGCCCCTGGAGGTGCCAAGAAGTCTTCCTCCAAAAAGAAAAAGAAGAAAAAGAAAAAGAAGACCAAAACAGCCGAAGCAACAGGAGATGAGCAGAGAATTTTGATCCCAACTGTTCAAGTTAAGCAGGAGGAATCCTCGTCGGTACAGGAAAATAGCCCATCGCGCCTGGCCTCACCCAATGAAGCCGAACTAACAATCGAGAAGATGTCGAAGCACGAATTCCTGATGGACATTGGAAGTTCACATTCCAGCAATGTAGGTGTGCACCTGGTCGAGGAATACACAGGTCATATACAAGATGCGTTTGCCAAATGCCTCACAAAAAAGGTGGACCTCCAAATAGACCTTACCGATCCAGGCAAGCACGTGGGTGAGTTGGCGAAAAAGGCCGCCGATGAGTTTTTCAAAATGTCTCCCGATGAGTCTGCCTCTGGCGTCTCTTGTGAAGGTGTTCTCGACTGGTTGTTTTTGGTGATTCAGCCTGAGCATTTGATGATGTTTGTGGCAGCTTCCAACATTGCGATTTTTAAAGAGTACTATCCTTCTTTTGAACCATTTTATCTTCACTTCAACTATGAAAGTCGGAAAATGGCAGGCGAAATTCTCGAAAAGTATCCCTCTTTGAAATGCAATCGCGACTTAGAAAAACATCTGAAAGAAGATTTGGGTCACGTTTTGGGGGTCCTTTGGAGTTTCTTTGACGAGAAAGCTTGGGATGGACCGGACGATGTACACATTGATGAGATATTGCTTTACTATATGGTGAAACAATGGAAAGGAACGTCGCTCAAAGCGTTGGATCTCATCATTGATCTGGCTGAAGCTTTTGAGAGGAAGTATGGTGATTATAGCTTTTTCGCTGAACCGTCACCGGAGTCTTTTTTGAAACTATTCTCGGGATTTCCGCCGTCATTACTGGAGAATATCGATGACTGGATGGATCGTTACCTCAAATTTTATGAGTTTGCGCCTCTTCCAATGATTGAGAATTTTAGAGACGAGTTCTGGCCAGCGATTCCTCCTCAGAAGCGTGAAAGGATACGCAATGTCGAATCTGTCCCAGAACAAATTTACAAGAAGTTTCACACTAAAATCGAGAAATCTTCGTGCGCAGATGGGTTCTGGAGCTTGCAAATGGAGGAGCATCTAGGGTGCTCACCAGGAGCGTCTGTTGAACCGCCTCATTCAGATCTCTCCAATAGCTCATCTGTCGAGGAAACTTTGTCGCAAGAAACTACTCATGTCACCACCTCCTCATCATCGGATCGTACGGAAACCGCACATGTGGAGCCAAGGCTGTCATCATCATCCGAATTGACCGCGAAGAATGGTGATTCTTCCGAATCAGTCAAAAGAGCTCCGACGGCCGAGGAGAAATATGCGTCAAAGATGCGCGAGCTTCTCATGAAGCACCCTGAACTCTGTCCTAATTGCCTTGAGGGACATGCATTGCTGGAATGCACAAACATTAAGCCAGACTCGCGTGATAATCCTGCCGCGTATATCATTACTGACTACGTTGAACAAACAAAGTCATCGCGTTTGCC
>JAKTVE010002398.1:21793-32509 GCA_030557065.1 Metschnikowia rubicola | reverse complement strand
GCTCAAGGGCGACCGGAGACGGCCTTTTGAGAAAACGGCTTACCAACGAAGAAAACATGGGTTTACTAGCTATATAGGAAGGCGATGTAGGGTTTAAGAAATCAGACACAAGGCCGAATTTCCCCACTGAGATGAGGGTGTGCGCGATCTCCGGCATATTCCTCCTGAGTTTCATGAACGGCCAAGCGTCGGTGAGTCAGCCAATACGTTTCACGAACATAATTGCTGGAGGATATCTTTGCTCTATATTGAGTCTTTTGGGAGTCTATTCACTCCATCGTGTTCAAGATTGTCACTGCTCTCCTACTAGAAGATATTGAGGACTTGAAGATCGAGGCCCAGTCACGTGACATACATCAATACATGAGGGGAAATAAGGGCGAACGTGTGATCCGTGGAGCGACAAGTTTTCGGAGTTGATATTTGTTTGAAAAGAAAGGGAAGAATAAGATAAGTCACTATTTGCTGACCCGTCCCTACATGTTCATGTGCGTTGAAAGCAGGATGTATTCATACAATATGGTCATAAGAACGGGGCTATATTGATAACAGTACACAATCATTTGGTGGACCAGATAAATGGAAATTCTTTCGTTTTTTTTTTTCCATTTTGGAGTCAAAGCAAAAGTTGCTGAATTGAGGAGACTATAGCCTCAACACACACTGCTGTGTGACAGAGTCGAAAATTTTTTACTAGTACATTTTCTTGAAATTGAAAAACCTCTCGTGAGGGCGAAAATCAAAACATGACATCCTCCTACAGAAGTATCAGCCGCTCATGAGGATATTCTTCTTTGGGCAAGAGCAGAAACAGCCAATATGTGCTGATATGCAGTTTACCCTTATGAAGAGCGCATTAAAGTAACACCTGTTCATGAGGAACATATCTGCTGAGCAGAGAAGGGACAGATACCCATGTTTTTGTTGAAAAGAGCCTTTTTGACATGATAAACAATTTTATCGCACTGTTCTTGAAAATTAAAGCCTGGTAATCTTATAAACCAAGATCCTTATAAACATTTCTCACTATATGTATATGAGACCAATTATCACACGCACTTCCCTGGAAATATGGCCAGCTTGTGCCCCTCTGGCAATACGAGATCTTGTGAAACATGACTCACTATTCTTCGTTTTTATTCCAATATACTCATGTTGCAGTCACGTGGCAGTAACAAGCCCAAGTAGTAGTAGTACGCCCAAAACCAGTGCTCCTGCACATAACATAATCGTATACATGCCAATGGGCATCTACAGTCTGGTTGATTGATCAAGTTTCGCTTAAGAAAACCCTCAATTCGAGCCTCGAAACCATAAAAACCTCCCGAAATCTAAAAAAATATTGCATCTATAATATTTCATCGATCATCACCACCCACCTTTATGAGTTGCTGGCTGCGAAAGCGCGGCCCATGTTTGCAATTCGCGGTGCTCAGGCCTCGCTCGCAGACTCCATCCGAAAAACATATATATGAATATGTATACTTTTTCCAGCAAAATCCGCCCATAAAAATAAACTGCCCACATGAACAAGCGCGATAAGTTTTATTTCTGGTACTTTGTGTTCCATATCCCAATCACAGTATTAATCGATTCGTGCCTTGTGGTGCCTAGGGCATACCGCCACCCGGTGCAGGCATATCTCGTTGATTTTCATATAAACTTGAATAAGGACTTTCTCTTACAAGACCCGCCGCTCTGGTTCCAAGTTTTCGGAGCGTTCGAGCTTTTTTTCCAGCTTCCGGTGTTTTTCTATGCCGCATACAAGCTTTACCAGGGCCGTAGGAATATACACGTGATTTTGGCCCTTTACGGCTTTAACGCCTCCTTCACTACTGCTGTTTGCCTAGCTTATGTGGCCAAATCTGCTCATTTGCATGGCCTCACAAATGCAGAAAAGTGGAACTTGTTTGCGCTTTATGTTCCTTATCTAATTATTCCTGCGTTCATGATGGTCGACTCTGCGTTGAGGCTCTCAATCTGGGTGGATGAAGCACAGAGAAAAGAACAGGCTAAGATTGAAAAAAATGAGAAAAAGGCACTCAAGGGAAAGTCTTCGGCGCGAAAGATTAAAAAATCGCTCTAGAATGGATGTTTATATGGTTTTGGCTCGATTATTCGCGTGATGGTTAGCAGGATGTGGAAATGTGAAGAGCAAGACTGGAGATTTGTTTTAGATCCGAATCAGAAACCAAGATTCGCTTGATTTTGGTGATTTTCATTTTTTGTTTTTGCACCGCACGGCTAATTGAACAAAGCTTTCGAGTGGCAAGTCGGAGCTATTCAAATCTATCAGGTTTGTTTCTACCTCTTTTTACTGCAGTGTTCAATTGTTTTACTCAGGTCTCACAGGTCTAGGTCTCGGTTTCGGGAGGTTTTAGTAAGCCATTCGGAAACTTTCAAATATGCTACCCTCATTCCCCCAACAAAATACATGGCTAGGCACTGATTTTTTATCGATTCACCTATGTAATGGTTTATGAGCAAGATACGTAGCAAGGGCGCGGATATCACCCTTCACAGCCCATAGATTCCAAAAGTTCACCGAAATTTACTGGTACTTGGCAAGCAACGTGTCGACCAACTCGATGTATTGCGCCTCGGCGTCGGTCTGCGAAGTGCCCTTCAATTCGTCCCAGGCCTGCCATTTGTACTTCCCCTTCAAGTCGAACATGCCCGGTTTTGGCGTGGTGTTGTCGCCAGCAGTCGCCTGCTTGTACAAGCCATACAAGCTCAACAACTCGTCGTCAGAAGGGCGCTTGGTCAAGGAGTTGACGGCTTCAGCCTGCTTGTGTTAGTATACGCGCCGAGACCTCGCAATTGCCGCCATACCCCGGATTGGTATACAAAAATTTCACTCAATTCATGTCTCTAAGGGTCACAGCAGGCTAAGCCGAGCTTTTCTAAAGCACACATACTTTGGCGGTGAATTCGGAGGAAACCATGGTTGTGGAAGAATGTGGTGCGCCAGGCACAGAATGTTGGGCCGCGCCGCGAGATATAGTTGCGTTGTGGTCACGTGACTTAAGTTTGGCGCGCCTTAAGATAATATGAAGCCTATGCTTTTGTGGGGAACTGTAGCGCTGCGTCAATCAGCAATGAAGTAAATTGAGGGCGAATTGGAAATAGAAGATTGAAACGACTCAATTGATAAAGTATATCAGCCGTGTTGTTGGCCAAGACACCCGTGCCTCCCTAAGATTTGGGTAAGCTATGCTTTTTAATAACTTGTGATGTTTGGCATTTCCAACTTCAGGTTAAATCACCAGATTCCAGGCGTGGCTCGCTATCGTAAATTATACACTTGCGCCCACACACATACGAACATGTCGCTCACGTCAACAACCGTTATCCCAAAAATCAAGGCGTGCGGCTGCTTATTTGACGATCGATGTTTTCATGCGCTCAGTTCGTTTTTTCTTCTTCATCCTAAGAGTCTCGTTGGCTCCGGTTTCTCCCAATCGTCATTTTCACTGCCTGCGAAACTGCGAGAGCAGTAATCTCAAGAAGAAACAGAAAAAGAAGAATGCGACGATAAGCTGTCTTCTCATACGTAGCGTCCCATACTGAAACTTCGACTTTTTTTTCTTGTGGTCAAATAGTGGCATATGGGGGAAGTAAAGGAATTGGAACGATGACAACCTGGGTAAATTTCGCACGCTGCTGAGCAGAGATAGCTATGGCGTTGAAGCTGGAAAGTCTTTTTTTTTGTAGAATAATAATATTGCGGGAAGTTAGGTGAGAAACCTCAAAAGAACAAATAGAATACGTTACTCGAGAAGATCAAAGGTGACGTTTGCTCAACGAGGTAGAAGATCAAAAGACAACCTTGCGAGGTGGTGAAGAGTCCGCTTTTTTTTTAATTTACATATATGAGCCCCATTAATATTTAAACCGTGTTGATGGGGCCGCTGTTTTTCCAAGACAAATATAGTTAGAGTATTTACTTCACACATACCATTCTATCGTGATACATACTGATTTGATGTGTATTAATCAAGTCGCATTTCGCAGATCGTGTCGTCTTGTCCAACGGGACGTTTTTTTTTGCGAGAAAGAAAGTGTGATTTGTGCTAAAAAAAGACTTTAAACCTTTGAAAAGCCGTCCTTTCCATAGTTTTGTCACCTATGTGAATTCTTGTGTATCTTTCCGAATGCTTTTATCTCCAATGATACACCATGTCTCTCAGCCAGTGTCCAGATTTGCCAAATACGCACGCACCTAGTACTTAAGGATCCATGCTTTGGTACTTTGTTTAGTCGCATTGCTATCCATTATTTTATCTTAGAGCAGCGTTTTTCTGATACGGGATGTGAATGAATTTACAGACATATCAGATTTTCAAATCTGTTTAATCTCGCAAAACCGCGTTTATGAGAGACCGTTGAATTACCATATGCTTAGTTACTTGCATAGAGTAGTCTGTGTCATTTCCAAGCCTAGCCATGAGCTCCGCTTTTCACGATACGAACAATAAGGTGTTGGTTGGAGTCACAAATTACATGCCCCGTTTCCTTGAAAATCAATTTAGTCAATTTATAAGCTTTAATCACTGTACTATACTTTCTCTGGCTGCACAAATTTAAGCATCAACAGAACAGAGGAATAGCCGCATGCCAATTTGTTCGCCCTTAGATGAAAATCTAGGTGACATGGCGGGGCTTCGTTTACCCTTGAAACATTGCTCTGTGGCTATGGAATTTCCGTATGTTAGATTCGGATCTTACAGAAAGCGCGAGCCAGCAAATGAATACACTTTTACGAAGCAATTTGCCACTCGGTGATAGCCATGCGCGTCTGCTATTCAATTTGAAGAATGAGTGGCAAATTAGGCCCGGCAAAAAACCAAAAAAAAACCAAAAGTGTCGTTTATGATGGTCTTTCTGATATTTTTGCGCCTTCTGTTGATTATCAGTCATGATATCAGCCATGCGTGTGATAACAAAAACTAACAATTGCCTAGAAAAGACTTCATGATGACTAAGTTCCAGCCGCACAGATAACTGCCCGACTCATTTTGCTTAGCATGCGTTGCGGCTTTAGGCTGAATTCGATCTGCGCGCTCGGAGACTTTCCGCATTAAGAGAAAAAAACGGCTCCGCAAACACGGGGTGACAAATCAATTCCCGAAACGACGCACGGCCTGCACACAATCCGGCATCAGCCGCTCAAACTGTAAGCCAGGAGCCGCGGGCTACGACGTTTTCGTGCATCCTCCGTCGGCTCCGCGCTTGCCCGGCCGTGCCGGCGCACGCTTTGTAAGCTCGTGCATGATGACCATCGCAGACTGCAAAAGCCGGCGTTTCATATAAAGCCCGATGCAATTGCCGAGTTGGTGCCGACCACAAATATAGCCTACCATAAATTGTGTACCGACCAGTTTACTTTTATATCTTGCAGACGCCTAGACTAATACCCTGTATCCACTACCACGAGGGCAATACTAATACAATTCTCGGGTGCAAAATATTCGACGCAAGATTAATATCCCGGACCATCCAAACTTGAGCAGACCACATTACGCCGCAGACCAAAAACTGTGATACCTAATTCTCAGAATATAAATACAGGTATAATTTTCGGATCTGCAACTTTCCTCCTTTACATTTCACGCCTCATTTATTACTATCCAAATGCAAAGATCAGCCTCATCCTGCTCTGAAGGGCACATCCGGACGGGCTTTGACTTGGAACTCAACCAGGTGTATTATTACGATGCTAACAGCAACTCTATTTCCTTTGATCTGCCCTGCGAGGTCCAAACGACTTCCAAGCGTGGCTTAGCCGCCGGCTTTTTCGCCAGACTCACGTCCAAGTTGTCACTCAGCAGATCGAAATCCGCATCGCTTTCGCAGCCAGAGCTTTCTGATACTTCGAGCGATACCGACTCATACGAGCCAAGCGTGCTTAGTTTTGCGGTCAATACGCGCCGGCTCCCCAACGGCCTGCTGCCACAACCATACCATATCCTGGGCGCAACTGAGCGGTTACCCGCCGAATACGGGTTCTTCCCACGTGATTCTTTGGATGGCCGCGCAATCTCCAGCGACTTGGCCGATTGGTCGTCGGTTCCCCGCGACGCTGTCGCCAGCGAGTCTGAATTTGACGGCGATTCGGCGTTTGAGGAGGACACGCTTGCCGAGGATGGATCGATTGCGTCCGAGGAGATGGAGCTGTCGCTGATGGATGAATTCGACAGCCACAGGCATTTCTACGATCACGTGTTCACTACGTATTTGGCCAGACGCGAGAGGGAGGAGGTGCGTGCGCAGTTGTTGGCGGAGCTTTCATGAACAGGGGGTTCTTTTACAAATCCGGGAACTTGGAAAAGTCATGACATGAAAGTTCACTTTGCATTCCGCACCACTGGCTGGTGCTTCACTTCTCATTCCGCGCATTATGGTCAACCACGCGCTTACATATATATTTAGAGTATTAATTCATATTGTTTTTTTTTTTTTAAATAAGGAAATAACTGGTCATTTATTCTGTTAATGGGTCTAGTGGATACAGTGGATTCAGTCTTTCAGCAAATACGTGGTTTCGAGGCAAGTTTGATTGTAGTATGCTGACTTTCCTCGAGGAGCAATAATGAATTACTACAAGGTATGAAATACAGACAATTCAGCTTGATGGGATTCTCAGATAAGCCTAGTTACGAAAAGCCAAACTGGTGATTGCATACACTGTTTTATCGACTTGTCCCTTTTGTGTCAACTCCATGCCCGACTCTTTTGGTGGCCGCTGATAAGTAACCGTTGTTTGGATATAGCCACTAATGTAAGTGATCGCATTTGGTCCAGGTATAGTATTAGACTAATGATTCAGATTCTAGGTTGGTGTGTTCACCAAATTTTACTCCCAAAAGTAGTATCTTTCACTTAAGTTATCTACGTGACATCCTTGAATTGAGAACTCAGAGATCAACTGCAAAAAGTTAGTCATCCAAACATAGTGAAACGGCCTCAGATACCCCAGGCTCTCAATCATTTTTTTTTCAAAGCAAGAATGTTGATTCGGCCGCTAAGCCATGCTTCTTTCGAGATTATTTCAAAGACTCGAATATTCACATTAGTTGAATGGACACCGAAACAAAGGACACACCGAGACCATTCAATAATCTACGATTCGCAAAGAGCATATCTGGCTCATTCAATCGAAAGAGAGCCCCCTCGTCTGAGATCCAACTTTAAGCGTTGGGCCATGAGCGAACGGACAAGGTGATAATGTTGTAGTCAGAGGTCCGTGGACCATTTAGAATTGCAACAGCCACGATAAAGTCACTTGTTCTGTCTTCTTTGATTCGCTCGTAAGAATAAGCTGCAATCTCAACACGACACGAACATGACTGAGAAGTTGTAGCCTGAGGACCAATGTTTGCGAGATATTCCAAACACGGCCAAAAACGACCAAAATCATATGGCGGTACTCGCTTTGAACTAGCTTCTGTCTATTGCACCTCCCCTTGAATTCTCCATCTACATGACAGCCCCACATATCAGTACAGCACATGCAACCGACACAGAAAGCTTACAATTGCGGGACAAAGTCCACATCCACCAGCGCCACGAGACGGTCGAAATTGCCCAAGACTCTGTAAGTGGAGGACGCGATTTTTGCCTCTTGCTCGTTCTTCTGAGCAATCATCGAATCGAAATTTGCCTGCGCATCCTGCAACGCCTTCTGGTTCTCCTCGTTGACCAAGTCCTGATAGAAAATACGCGTGGTCGTTTTCAAACGCGAGAATGGGTCGCCATCGGCCAGTTCGGCGGTTTTCCGCAAAATCAGTGATTTCACCTCGGCCTTGCGGATATTCGTCTGATTGAGCTTTCTGTTGCGCTCGTTCACCTTCAGCATGCTTGCCGAGGATGACTGCGCGCTCCGGGCGTTGTCCTTATACAAGATTTGCTCCAATTTTTGCAACTGCTCCGAGAGTTCCTGTACACGGGCTGTATTATTCTCCTGCCTCGCCACTTTCAACTCGTCCATCACTTTCAGTTTCTGGTAGACGGCGTCGTAGGCGTAGATCCCTTTCTGTAACTTTTGCTTGCGCGAAACCATCTCGTCGATATCCTTATTCGATAACCCACTATTCATCAAGCGGTGCAACTGCTCTGCCTTGTCGTTCACATCATCCACATACGGCACCTCCTCGTTGACCTTGGCCAACTCGGCCGCATAACGTGCAAACTCGTCCGCGGAGATATCAGCATCACTAAATACCGAAAGCGGGAATTCTTTTTTCTGCAGCCGATTCTGCGATACCAAGAGGTAAATATCTGTCTTCGCATCGCCCATGCGGTATTGCTTCAGCGGCCGTGAAACCACCTCCTCGATCTGCACCGCGCGGTACATGGGCTGGCGCGTGCGGCGGTCCACGCCGACGTTGATTTTGCCAAACGTTTTTGCAACACTTTCCGCGAAGTCCTTGTAGAATAGGTACTTGCCAAGAAAACTGCGCCCGACTCTGATTTTGTTGATGTCAGTAAAAGTCGCACGTACGTACGTGCGGGGCTTGAACTGCGGCTTGCCGCCCCACACGACAGCGTCTTCACCATAATTATCGGATAAACTTTCTTCCGCGCTTTCTTCCGCGTCGTCCGCGTCGTTTTCGTCCTCCTCATCGGCGTAATCGTCTTCGCGCCGCTTCGTGCGCTGCTCGCGCTGCTTGCGCAACTCGCTGAGCGTATCCAGCTTCTGCGTGGCGCCCGTAGCCCCTGTTTTGCGACTCAGCGACCGCGTTTTCTTCTCCACGCCCTGTTGTTTCTGCAGCTTCATCCGCTGGTGCAAGTAAATTTTCTCATTGTACCGGTCCATCTCCTGGGACCGTTCAAAAAGTGTCTGCTCGCGCTCGATCTCGTCCATCGCGAGTAACAGGGCCCTGTCGGCGGCATCTTTATACTTGCCCTCTAGAGGGTACGGATTCGTCAACACATCATCATTTTCGTCACTGTTTTCGGCGTCCAGGGCGCCGCGGCCGCCAAAATCGACGTCACGCTCAGGATCGAAGTCATCCTCGTCTTCCTCCTCGTCCTCCGCCGACATCTCGTCGCCAGAAGTGCGGGCCCTTTTACGCGCCAGCAAATCGCTCCGTGCGCGCTTCACCGGGCCGTCCAGCGCCTCGTTTTCGGACGCAGAGTCAGCGCCGGCGAGCGCTAAAAGATCATCGTCCAAATCAGACATGTTTATATGTGTTTTGGCTGTTTTGGTGTGTGTCAAATGTTGTAAGAAGATACTGAGAGTGCGCTTGTTGAGGTAGTATGAGTGCACCCGTACATCCGGGATTGGGTTTTGCTAGACTTTATGGACGTGGACACTCGAGATATTTGCCCAATAACGAGTGATTTATTTATTTTCTATTGATGAATCTGATTGAGACCTAGGAGCTGAGATCGTTCAGCCAGTTTTCCACGAAACTGTACATATACGGTTTTAGCAGGTTCTGTAGCTTTTCTTTCTTCCGAAAATGCTTTAATGAATTTAGTTGTTTAGTCATTCCGGCGTCCAGCTTCTGTAGCTTTTTGAATTGAAGGAGAGAAACAAAAATACATTTGGGTTTGGAAATTGAATTTAGGATTTGCTGGATCGACAAGTTATCTCAGTATATCGACTAATCGAAACCCATTGGTTTTGAGCGCATATCGGAAGTATTTGATTTCACACTCTTCGAAAACGATTTTGCATTTTCTCTGTGGATCGATTACTACAAGTCCGATCTTGTTCTGGGGAGACGAAAGCACTTAGTCGAGAGTTACTGCTCTGAGACTTTAGGGTTCGAAAAAGAACGAGTTTTGAACATTTAGGTTGAATGCCGTGCGTATCTTTTGTCAATGTCACATAGCCCTCATCGAGCCGAAACTGTAGAGAATTATAGTGTATCCCCAGCACGGTAAAACTAATGTGTATGAAACACATCTTTGGGGCCCGCAAGAATACCATATTATGTAAATTTCAGACATGACTGTATCTAAGAGCAGTACTTTAGCAGAAGTGGGCCATTAAGTGATGAAAGCTTGCGTAAGTTGCAATCATATCTTGAGTCTTTTGTTGCGGTACGAACGGTGCTCGGTGCTCTCTCTAACACTGCACGAAATTGTTCTGATGCTAGATATGTTATTGAAACTGACTCTTGTTCTGATTCGTAAACTACTCGGCTGGCAAGACTGTATCCAGTTTCGTTGAAAGTGCAAACGAGTGTGAACTCAAAGCAGCATTGACAGTCCCAGATATGACCAGAGACTGGTATCTTTGAAACGGCGCATCAACAACAAGGCAAAATTCAATTGTATGAGAATATTGGCAATGCTGTAGCTTCTTGAGGCGTATCGTCACAAAAGAATACCTTATGAACAGACTAAGTGTCATCGAATCACACGTCACTTGACGCTACTAACGATATACCACACACATGCCAGATACGGCTACAGAAAGAATAATCGGTTGTTGTGTATTATGACATAATAACAGACGGGGCGAGCGGCACGTGACGTACCGCCCAACACAGCGCTAGATGTACAGATGAAGAAGATGACGAGGAAAATACAAGCTTAACGCAATCTTCTGGCCTCACGCTCAGACTCCATCAAGCACAAGATGTCGTTCTCTCTGACTGGGCCCTTGACGTTTCTGACAATGGTTCTGGAGGCGTCCTCGAGGAACTCGACTCTGACCTGGGTGACACCACCTCTGGAGCCGGTTCTGCCCAAAACCTTGAT
>JAKTVE010002398.1:0-21773 GCA_030557065.1 Metschnikowia rubicola | reverse complement strand
GGATCGAAGTCATCCTCGTCTTCCTCCTCGTCCTCCGCCGACATCTCGTCGCCAGAAGTGCGGGCCCTTTTACGCGCCAGCAAATCGCTCCGTGCGCGCTTCACCGGGCCGTCCAGCGCCTCGTTTTCGGACGCAGAGTCAGCGCCGGCGAGCGCTAAAAGATCATCGTCCAAATCAGACATGTTTATATGTGTTTTGGCTGTTTTGGTGTGTGTCAAATGTTGTAAGAAGATACTGAGAGTGCACTTGTTGAAGTAGTATGAGTGCACCCGTACATCCGGGATTGGGTTTTGCTAGACTATAGGGATATGGACGCTCGAGATATTTGCCCAATAACGAGTGATTTATTTATTTTTTATTGATGAATCTGATTGAGACCTAGAAGCTGAGATCATTCAGCCAGCTTTCCACAAAACTTTGCACTTAAAGTTCTAGCAGGATCTGTAGCTTTTCTTCTTCCGAAATTGCCTCAATGAACTTAGTCATTTAGTCATTCCGGAATCCAGCTTTTAAAGCTTACAAATCACGGAGAAGACGACGAAAAGAAGATGCATTTTGGTATGAGAAATCGAATTGAGCATTTGCTGGACTGACAAAAATTAGCAGTTGTCTCAGTATATTGTCCAATCTAAAACCCATTGGTTTGGAGCCCAAATTGGAATAATATAAGTCCACACTCTTTGGAAAATAACTTGCGTATTTCTGTGGATCGATTACTCAAGTCCGATCTTGTTCTGGGGAGACGAAAGCACTTAGTCGAGAGTAATTGCTCTGAGACTTCAGCGCTCGAGGAATCACGTATAATGAACATTTAGGGAATGCTATGCGTGTCTATTGTCAACATTACATAGCCCTGATCGAGCCGGTAATTCAAAGTATAATGGCGTATCGCGACCACAGTAAAACTAATCTCTATGAAACACATCCTTGGGGCCCACATGAGTACCGTAATCTTGACCATATCATCTAATTTATAGCCATGATTGTGTCTAAGAGCAATACTTTAGCAGAACTGACCCGATTGGGTGATGAAAGCTTGCGTGAATTGCAGTTATATCTTGAATCTTTTGTTGCGGTACGAACGGTGCTCGGTGCTCTCTTTAACACTGCACGAACTTGTTCTGATGCTTAATATGGTATTGAAACCAGCCCTTGTTTTGACTCTTAATCTACTCAACAGACAAGACAGTATCCAGTTTCGTTGAAAATGCAAACGAGTGTGAACTCAAAGCAACATTAACAAATTCAGTTATGACCAGAGACTGATTTTTTTCAAGCGGCTCATCAACAACAAGGCAATATTCAATGGTATGAAAATATTGGCAATGTTGTAGCTTCATGAATTGTACACTTATGAAAGAATAGATCAGTTCATCCAATAAGCGTGTACCGAACAGACTAACAGTCATTGAACCACGTTACTTGACGCTACTAACGATTTACCACACACAGGCCAGATATGGCTACAGAAAGAATAATCGGTTGTTGTGTATTATGACATAATAACAGACGGGGCGAGCGGCACGTGACGTACCGCCCAACACAGCGCTAGATGTACAGATGAAGAAGATGACGAGGAAAATACAAGCTTAACGCAATCTTCTGGCCTCACGCTCAGACTCCATCAAGCACAAGATGTCGTTCTCTCTGACTGGGCCCTTGACGTTTCTGACAATGGTTCTGGAGGCGTCCTCGAGGAACTCGACTCTGACCTGGGTGACACCACCTCTGGAGCCGGTTCTGCCCAAAACCTTGATAACCTTAGCAAGAGTGACTGGAGTCTTAGTGTCCTTTTCGTGTTAGTATGCTGGGAGGTAAGGGTGTAAATGGGTGAGGTTTTTAGGGTTTCAGCAGAAGTCGGCAACACAGCTTTAAGAAAACCGGGATGGATGGGCTGTAACATGAAATGACGAGGTCTTGCATTTTGAGGAGATATGGAAAAGATAATATTTTTGTTTCTCTTGTTTTCAGTCTCAAATTGTAGTGTCTCTTTCGTGTCCCTAGCATACCCATTCGTGCTATGGGGCCCTATAGAATAGCGGGACACCAGCCATAAACAGCTTTCGATGAACAATCCATTAGGTCTTGATTTGAGTCATTTTCATCCAATTCTTGCCTTTCGCCATCAGACTTCTGCTCGTTAAACCGTTTCATCACACAGCTACATACCATGTTGATTAGTTGTTCGATGAAGTAAGAAACTTTCTTTGGGAAAATTTTTTTCTCAATGAAAAACTCGCAGTGCGCCGCGTGAGGACTTGTGCACGCGCACGACCTTTTGGGCTCGAAAAATTTAATTTTTTCAAGATGGTCGTGTGCGGGTGAATAATGTCACGTGATACAATATGTATCATCCGGCATATGGCTTTTTCGCGATTAAATTATTTCTGGTCATGTTTTTTCCCCAGCGGCAGGTGAGCCACGAGCTTGGGTAGGTATGTGATGCGCTCTGATTGCAAGTTTTTGTTCAATTAGTAAATTAGTGAAATTGGCTCGGATCTGATAGTGATGTTTTCTTTTCCAAATTAGAGCACTTGGGCCAATATCTTGCTTAATCATTCCAACTATATTACCCGCTGCAGAGGCACTGGATGGGAAATATGCGCCTTGTAAGTGGTAGTCAAAATTACATCAGACTCAAGAAATAGAGCCAATTAGCGCCTTCATCGGCACTGCCTTGTTAACGTTATATCGAGTTTTCTGTAACCAGCATCTGGTTTGAAACAGACCACAGCAATTGCGGTGGTGTTGTGGCATGAGCATATGACTTAACACTAAACTCTCTCAATCTCTCGAAACTTCAAGATATGTACTCTGCTTCAAGTGCCATGAGAATCTACCATAACAAGAATGTACATTTTCATTAATGAGTGATCGCTAAGTTAGCAACGCTCTGGACCAACAAAATTTTGGCCCAACACAAGCCGTATCGTGCCACCTTGTCCCAAACAATATGCAAGACAGAAATGCCAGCACTGCAGCCAAACAGGACATCCGGAAAATCAATATATCGAGCCATTTCAAGCGATGTCGAACCCAAAAATCCATTTCCATGAAGCTCACCTATACTCAAAACCTATCTGGTTCACAAGGAACTAGAGAAAAAATACACTTGCACTCTACTGTCGGAGGCGCGTTCCGAATCGGGCAGTTTCCGTGAGCAGCCGAACCGATAGACAGACAGGCAGTGCCAGCCGCCGCGGCGTGGTTGCGGCGCGGGCCTCGTATTTAATAAATAGCATCAGTCCCGGTGGCAAAAAGCAGAATGGTAAACTACACCAATAAGACTGACTGAATCGGGGTCTTTCACATATTTACGAGACCTGATTATTGCTTTCTTTGAGAATATTCACAATACGAATTTGGATAAGAAGTGTCAGGTGTTTCGCTAATCCCGCGTCGAGGCATATTCTTCATCGCATAAATCACCGTGTTAAGCGAGCTGGCGATACTTACTTGGCATACCGAAAAACGCCAACATACCACAATTGTGGCCGACAGGAAAAAAACGGCAAAACAAGACTATAACACGTTTCTGACTCGCTGTCGCGTTTATTTTTTTTTGACTTTCTCAAGGCCCAAATAAGAAGCGCCCATACCGAAGACTGTTTTTAAGCCTCTTATCGTTGGAGGCCGCCATGTCAGTGTCTGCATCGAAAAATCTGGACTCTTCACTGAGCCTGAAGCCCGTGAGCGAGTTTGATGACGGCAGAAAACTCCCGCCATACGCGTGGAAAAAGTCGTTTCTGGACTGGTGGAGTCAGTCGTGGAGCAGCGAGTTTTCCGATGTTAACGTCGAGAGTAAACTCCTTTCTTTCCTTCCCTTTTTCCCGAACCTGGACGGTCGGCGTACAGCAAAGATCATCGATACCGATATAGGCGACGGAAACTATATTCATGAGTTCTACATTGAGAACAACGAGACGCCAGAGACGGGGCGTGCGCTTACCAATTCCGTCAAGGATATCGTGCTTATACACGGCTACGCGGCGTCGTTGGGTCTTTTCTTCGATAACTTCGACCGCTTGTCGTCGATCCCAGGCGTACGCGTGCATGCAATCGACATGTTGGGGTTTGGGTTTCTGTCCAGGCCCGATTACCCGAAGTTCAAGTGCAGCACCGTGGCCGAAATCCACCAAAACGAGGACTGGTTCATCGACTCGATTGAGGAATGGCGCAAGAGACGCGGAATCGAGAAATTCGTGCTCGTGGGCCACTCTTTCGGCGGCTACCTCAGTTGTGCATATGCCATGAAATATAATCAACGTCTTTTAGACGCAGGAAAACAAAGCATGATCGATAAGTTGGTGCTTTTAAGTCCAGTGGGCGTCGAGAGGCACGCTAACTCCTTGTTGAAGAGTGTCAAAGAGCCCGAAAGCCAGGTTTCTGACGCAGAGCGGATCGCCGAAAATGCAGCCGACCCTCAGGTGCCCATACTGCGAGAAATCACCAGTAATCAGGAAGAGATTGTCGACGGGTCCAATCATACAGGCAGCAGCGAAACACTCAAGACAATCGAGCAGAAACCTGATCTCAAGGGTCCCAAACAAGCCGAGGAGTCCGAAAAGAAATCACGTTCTTTGCGTGATAAGCTTGTGCCCTGGTTATGGGACAAAAACGCGTCGCCGTTTGCCATCGTACGGAAAGTTGGCCCGCTCCGGTCAAAGTTTATTTCGCGCTGGACGACCCACCGCTTTTCCCATATCTACTATACCAACCCGGAAAAGTTCCAGAGTATCCATGACTACTTTTATCGCGTGTTTAACGGTGCTGGCAGCGGAGAATACGCCATTACACGGGTTTTGGCATTTGGCGCGTTAGCACGGCTCCCGCTTCTCGACCGGTGCCCCGAGAAATTTGTGAAAATGAATCTCCCTACTTTGTGGCTCTATGGAGATAAAGACTGGATGAGTCGTGATGCAGGCTTGGAGATGGTCAAGGAGATTAATTCCGTATGCGCATCAGAGGGGAAACCTGATCTTGCGAAGTATGGCATTATCAGCAAAGCAGGCCACCACTTGTACTTGGATAACCCGGACGAGTTTGCCGATAAGGTTTTGGACTTTATCACGTAGCCACTTACGGCGGAACATTGAATAGAATTATTAATACAGTGCTTATAGAAATTGAATATGCCCGGGCTAATTCGCGTGCTTTGGATAATAGAAAAGAATTTATACAAAAGAAGAGATAACAGAGTGTGCCACTTTTTCTCTGCCCCTTTTTTTTTTTTTGTGAGCCAGGCTATTTAAAAGACGTCTATTTTTTTCGGTACTGAATTCGGCCAACCGTGAACTTTTGTATGATCTGTATGTTATTGTTATATAGAAAGAGAGGGAGGGGGAGTGCCCCGCACCTTGCCACAATTTGAATTTACTTGAAAACCAATAAAAAGCTTTAAAATTGACTTTATGCCCAACAAGTGTCGACAAAAATAAAAAGGAGTCTTTAAGCGGCTATTTGGGAATTCGAAAAAAGTACAAATATTCTCGCGTGGCCAAAAATGGGTGCACTCTATCTTTTCAGTGTCATCATCCCCATTGAGGCATGCTATTAGCTCTCACTAAAGCAAACCAAATGTCACTGTTCATGCTATTTCAGTGATGTAACAATTGTTTTCCATGTAATAAGGTAATTGTTTTCAAGCACTTCCCTCAAAAATTCCAATCGTTGGGAACTTTAGCTGAAACACCTACTCGGACTGTTTATTGTGGTCGTGCCCAGGTGAAAAGTTGATGTATGAATCACCCTCGCATGGGTCTTCTCATCCTAGATCTGATCCCATAATCCTGTTGAAAAACAACAATAATGTCCAGCGAAGACGAATTGGTGCTGCGCTTCAAAAGCGTTGGCTTGGCAGAAAAAAAGGCTGTGGAATTAACGAAAAATAAGAAGGTTTGTGATGCTTTCGTGGCTATTTTACGTGAGGGTGGCATTGAGACATCTTCCACCGACGAGAAAAAGCTCAATTTGTTGCAAACTTTGGCCGTAGAGAGCAAGAATTTACAAAGCGATGACGAAATCGCCAAAAGGCCCTTAATCACGCATGCGATCATGGACGGTAGATTGAAAACACCATTGCAGCTCACTGAGGCTGTTAAATACGTGAAGGAAAGCGGAACTAAGGCCACAAACGGCGGCTTAGACGCTGCCGCTGGAGTCGGCATCGAATTGACACGTGACGACGTTCGTGCTGAAATCTTGAAGTACGTGGAGGAACACAAAGACGCCGTGTTGACAAAAAGATACGCCGGCGTGCCTGCATTGCTTGGGGAGACCAAGAAATTGGCCAGCTTGAAGTGGGCTGCTCCCGGATTGTTCAAGCCAGTGATTGACGAAATTGCATTGGAGATCTTTGGTCCAAAAGACGAGCGGGACGTGGTGAAAAAGGAGAAAAAGAAAAAGGCTCCTGCACAGAAGAAAGAGGCTTCCACCGCCGTCGCCGTCGAGCCCGAACGGTCCATGTACACGGAAGGATTTTTGGGGGACTTGCACAAGCCGGGCGAGAACCCGCAGGCTTATCCCGAATTGATGAAAGAGCATCTCGCCTTCACCAAGGGAAAAGTGTTTACCCGGTTCCCACCGGAGCCAAACGGGTTCTTGCACATTGGCCATTCCAAGGCGATTATGGTCAATTTCGGATACGCGAAGCACCACGGCGGCAACTGTTATCTCCGTTTCGATGATACAAACCCAGAGGCCGAGGAAGAGGTGTATTTCAATAGCATCAAAAGCATGGTGGAGTGGCTCGGGTTTGCGCCTTGGAAAATCACCTATTCATCGGATTATTTCGACCAGTTGTATGAATTGGCAGAAAAGTTGATCACGCTGGGCAAAGCCTACGTTGACCACTGCACACCCGAGGAAGTGAAGGCCCAGAGAGGCATGAAACCTGACGGCACGCTTGGTGGCGAGAGATTTCCGTCTCCTTACAGAGACAACTCCGTGGAGCAGAATTTGCGCGAGTTTAGACAGATGCGTGACGGCCACTACAAGCCCGGCGAGGCCACGCTCAGGATGAAACAGGATATCACGTCGCCATCGCCGCAGATGTGGGACTTGGTTGCGTACCGCGTGTTGGATGCACCACACCACCGCACAGGCGACAAATGGAAGATCTACCCCACCTACGACTTCACGCACTGTTTGGTCGATTCCTTCGAAAACATCTCGCACTCGCTCTGCACGACCGAGTTCCGTCTTTCTCGTGAGAGTTACGAATGGTTGTGTGACGCGTTGCATGTGTACAGGCCCGCACAGAGAGAGTATGGCCGTCTCAACATCACCGGTACGATCATGTCGAAACGGAAGATCGCCAAATTGGTCACCGAAGGCTACGTGCGTGGCTGGGACGACCCGCGTTTGTTCACGTTGGAGTCAATCAAGCGTCGCGGTGTGCCGCCAGGAGCCATTTTGTCATTCATCAACACGCTCGGCGTCACGACATCCACCACCAATATCCAGGTGGTGCGTTTTGAAAGCGCCGTGAGACAGTACTTGGATCTGACCACGCCGCGCTTGATGCTTGTCTTGGACCCCGTCTTGTGTGAGGTGGCGAATGTACCCGAGGACTTTGAGGAGGCCGTGGAGATGTCCTACAAGCCCGGTGCCGACGCGAAGTTTGGCACACGCAAATTGGCTTTCACCAAGCGTTTCTACATCGACAGATCCGACTATAGAGACGATGTCGACAAAGAGTACTTCCGCTTGGCGCCTGGCCAGCCTGTTGGCTTGATGAAGGTTCCCTTCAACGTCAGTGTGAAGGAGGTTGTCAGGAGTAGCGAGGGTAAGATTGAAAAGATCATAGTCAACTATGACAAGGACGTGAGCAAGAAGCCCAAGACGTATATCCAATGGGTGGCCGAAAGCAACAGCAAGCAAATCAAGGAAGTCAGGATCTACAACCAGTTGTTCAAGAGCGAGAACCCGGCCGCACACCCTGATGGCTACTTGAAGGATATTGACGAGAACTCCGAGGAGGTATACAACAACGCGGTCATTGAGGCCGCCGGTTTTGGCGATATAGAGGCAAAATCGCCATTGAACATTGGGATCGAAGGATCTGAGTTCAACATCAAGGAGAAGAAGGGTCCTGAGACTGTGCGTTTCCAGGCCTTGAGAATCGGGTACTTTTGCGTGGACAAGGACAGTGACAAGGATGTCATTTTGAATCGTATCGTCACTTTGAAAGAAGATTCCGCGAAGAACTAGCGGAAGGGACTCAAATGCGAGTGTATATGCGAGTGATAGACAAATAAAGAAATTATATTACACACGTTCTCGTTCGTGAGCACTTGTAAAAGCACCAGTCATGGGTCATGGGTCACGAGTCTGCTTTTCAACATTGTAATCAAATACAGGTATCTCAGACTCCCATGCACACCCTTACAGTAAACCCGGACAAAATGTAGCCAATGAATTAACCGGCATGCACCCTGTGAGTAGTTGCCAGATACAAATGGAAACCCATGGTTTGCGGCCGAACTTGCATGTTAGTTTTGTAGCTCTATACATCTTTCTTTGCGGGCACCGTGGAGAATGGGTAGCACTATCCCCACAAGATTCGTTGCTGGAATCTGGCGAGCAATCAAAAAGAAATCAAGTGAAATTAGACGAAGAAACGTTGAGAGAAAGCCCTGCCCCTTCTCGCAAAAGAAAGGCTACCAATCTTAGGCGCCATAGAAAAGAAAAAGAAACGCCAATGTTAGGATCGCTGTACCCGCTCAGGGGTTTACCGTTGGATCCCGGAATGGCCGCGGCCCTGGATTTGCAGCATGTTCTCCCAAAACACTGCGACAACATACGCCCGCAATTGCACCAGCTTTCTTTTCATCTCTTTTCTCGTTTCGTTTTCGTCATATAAGTTATTTTTTACCTTTCCACTGTTCCTTATTACTCAATATAGGTTTGCTTATACGTCTGAAGCTCCTCTATTGTTTATAGTCCTTGCTGTCGCTTGTTATATGCGGAAACCCGCGTGGACTTGGGGGCGCTAGGGAAGAGTCAATGAAAAAAAGCCTCAAAATTAACCGCCCAGGCGATTTGCCTCACCGGCAGTATAGACCCCTCTCGAAAAGCAAAAAAAAGAGGCCCGCACATTCGCAACCTTTACTCAGGGAATCATAGCTTACGAAATATTTTCCTTCGCATTCATAAGGCTGCGCTTTCCCACCCGTCCATCATTCTACCCCAAGCACTAAAAAACCGTCACACCCACACACACTCCTTTTGACCCCCGAAAAGCTGAAACCTAAATTTGCCCAATTATACTCTTGCCCCCACAAAGAAAATATAATTCCAAGGGCAGATTCGTTGAACAAGCTAGAACCACTTTACCAAATCACCATTCTTGCTAAATTTATAATTCAGTTCGCTTTTTCAAACAGGACAAGGCCCCATATTATTCACCCGCATCACCACCACTAGTCCTCATAATGCCCTCCGGTTCACCAAAGCCCCAAGATTTCCAGGAGGAAAGGAACAAAGACGAGATACTCGCCGCCGAAAACAGTGCTCTGAAACAACCTGAACCCATCTCAAACCCCTATGTGGGCCAGAACATCGCAACGGCGCCGTCGCACTTGCTTGATCCGCAACAAAAGAACTTCATCAACACAAAGCATACGAGTGGGCGCGAACTGCCTCTTTATTTTGAGAGTATTCTGCCCCAGACGAGCAATGCACCCCAGTCATTCAGCTCTCCCCTTCTGTCGATGTCATTGACGCAAAAACTGGCGCTGAACCAACAGAGAGATCAGGTCAATGGCCACACAGTCCCTTCGTGCCTCCTCCCTACGCCCGTGCGCCCTTCTAATGCTGTTCTTCTAAGTGAAAGTAGGGCAAGAGGCCAATCTGTTTCGTTTTGTGACCCAGACGGCTCGGAAAAAAGTCGCCGGTTTACCATTTCCGCTCAGCCCCTGAGTGCCAATTTGAATGCCGGCAGCCGTCAGAACTCGTTTCAAGCAGTGCCGCAAAGGAAAGTCTCATTGACTGGGGAGGGCCATCCCGGACCCAGTCGAAGCGGGTCCACGCTCGCTTTTCAGGTGGCCAGTCGTTCCGATATTCCCCAAAACTCGTCATTTGCATCTTCGCGCGTTGAAAGCCCTCTTCTGGACCATCCGGCCTCAATGTTGGATACTCACTTCTCGCCTTCTCCGCCTCCATCAAAGTCAGCAGCTTCTTCTAACAGCACGCCTTTTAAGACCTCTCCCGTTACTAGCAACGGACACTCGACATTTTCTCCCGACTTGCCCCCTACGCTTTCAGGCCGCAGTTCGAGACAAGGATCCGATGCCGGAACGCAACCGATCTCTATTCTGAGGAAAAACTCGCAGTCGAAAAAATCAAACAAGACTCTTGTGGCATCCCCGGTGGGACCACCAGTTCCCTTCCAAGAATTTTTGTTGAAAGAAGATGACAAGAAGGTTCACATTCTTTTGGCTTGTACCGGTAGTGTGGCTACCATCAAAGTCCCTCTTATAATTGACAGACTCTTTCAGATTTTTGGTACAAGCAGAATTTCCGTCCAGTTGGTTGTGACAAAATGCGCCGGTCACTTTTTGAAAGGCTTGAAGATACGGAAAGATGTGAAAATATGGAGAGACGAAGATGAGTGGGCAAACTTCTCGGAATGGAATTTGAACGCCACGACGACGTTGTCCACTTGCGAGACGAAGAAGCACAAGAATCCGCATGAAAAAATGATCTTGCACAATGAATTGCGAAAGTGGGCCGACATAATGCTTCTCGCGCCATTGAGTGCTAATACCTTGGCGAAAATTGCTCATGGAATTTCAGATAACTTGCTCACTTCTATAATACGCTCCTGGGGTATTCTTCTGGGAGTCGGTGGCCAGGCTGCATTTAAGAAGCCGATTCTCGTTGCACCCGCCATGAATACTTTCATGTACACACACCCATTGACGGCCAAGCAGCTCAAGATTTTGGCTCTGAACGAAGAAGGTTTTGGAATGGAGGTGCTAAAGCCGGTGGAGAAGGTCTTGGTGTGTGGCGACATTGGTATGGGAGGCATGAGAGAATGGCTGGATATCGTGGAGACGATGAGAAAGAAAATCAAATCCATATTTGCTGAGAGGCAGGCTTCCGAAGGCGTACCCATGTCTCTTGATGAGCGAGACGACGAGGACGGAGATGAGGATGAGGACGACAAGAATGAGGACGATGAAGATGATGAAGATGATGACGATGATGACGACGATGATGACGATGATGACGATGATGATGACGATGATGACGATGAATCAAGTAGAGACATTGGTCAGAAGAGCACAGGTGAAGGTATTTTTGGCCCTGCTGAATGCGATGAGGAGAGTCACATCAAAGAGCCGAAATCTGCCGGGACAAGAACATCGACTGAGCCGACGAATGAAGATATACAGAGAACAATTAGTCCGATCAGCGAAGAAGCAAAGACTATTCTATAGAGTATGCGTCATATATATGAATGTCACCATTGTTTCGCTGCCTGTGTTTCAATCCAATGCTTCATATTCGCTGGCAAGAAAAAGATCATCGCGGCTCAGTAACAACGGCTCAATGAACTTGATATGCTCCTTGTCCCATTCTGCCAACTTGCAGACGATTGCGTCTTTATCCTCTGCTTCCATGAGTTTTTTGATCTCTTGGTGCAGCGACATTTGCCGTGCCAAACTGTGATTGTAGAGCAAACTATCCACCAAATCATCAACCTTTGCGTTTGGGCGAGTCACATTGAGGGCCTTTTTCAAAGCGGAGTTCAGTGAAGTCGGGCCTAAACTGGAAAAATCTGGGGGCAATTTCTTTGTGAAACTCGACAAGTCAAATGGTGCCAGTTGAGGTTGTCGAAGCCAGCCATAGAGGGCGAGTTTGCGGAATGTTTTCGATTTCAACCCAGCATACAGGCACTGCTTGGCAGTATAGCGAGAAAGCCAGTAATTGACCATCTTGTTGGCGTGCATAGGCATGATCACGGTGGGTTGAAGTTTCGAATTTGTGGTTTGTCGTGCAGCAAATGCGGCGTATATCATGTGTTCCAAGCAAAAGTTTAGAAGCACATTGGGCAAAGTGGAGGTTTTGGAGTTGGACCGAGTGCGCTGATTTTCTATGGTGATGATGTTCGGGATCCACAGCCCGGCCAAAAACACATTGTCCACCACACCTAGTGCCAATTTGGCCAAGTAAGCTTTTGAGTCGACCAACGATCCGTCATCGGTGTGTTCGGGAGTGCCATATACGTCATGCAAGTTGGTCACGTTCCAATCCTTGATATCGGCCGTGGTGCCCGTATAGGATACTTTGCTATACGAAAAGTTTTTGAGTCCAACATCCACCAGAAGAATATTGAATGGTTTTTTGGGGTTATGCTTTGCGGTGATGACATCGAAGAATTCGCCTGACTCTTTTATGGCACGCAAGCGCGCTGACTTGGTCACATCGGTTCTGTATCCGCAATGTAACGCCACTCGCTGGAGATCTTTTGTGATGAGACGGTTCATGAGTGTTTTCATGTAAATATGCAGAGCTTGGATGAAGCTGAGGCAAGTGATGCGCGTTTGGAGGGTGTATGGCGTCTGGTCTGAGTTGAGAGTACTTGTCTTAAGCACGTCTAGTCCCGCGGCTTCTGTCTATGAGGTTGTTGAAATTTCAAAGAGTTCGAGATCTAAAAGCTTGATTCATGTTTTACAGATCGGTGAAGCATTTCGATCTTTTTGACTATTTTGCTCACTTCGCATAGATCATGGAGGCACACGCGTCTCAAGGCTGGGTGCGCACACTTGGGCCACGGGTAGAGATGGGGCCTGGATTAGACTTCCATATCGGATCGAATTGGTCCCTTGTTCGAGATAAATCTGATTGAAAATGCTTGAATTTTCCCGATTTTTTTAATTTACCAAAATTGATTTTGGGATTCCTATCGCTTGATGGTCTCGCTTTCACGATGCCATCTTGTTGGATTATATGCAACACCGTGTTTAATGCGCCAGCACACCGGTAATCACAATTGATGGAGCACCCAGGTTTCATGGTGTTTCAACCCGATGCAACTATCTACGTATCTTTCCTATATAGGCTGTTTGACGCTTGAAGGAGAAAGAAGGAAATCTCTTTTTCCACCGCGGTGAGAGTACTTTTTCACAATGGTTGTCTCACCAGTCGTGCCTCAACCATCTGCGTTCCCGTCTCCTAGAAAACCTCAAACCTCAAACGTGGTTATGGCACGGGCTTCTGCGCGAACGTAAGGCGGAGATGAGATTTCACCATTCATTCTTGACATTGTTCACAACACCTTTCTCTTTCTTGGCGCCGTCAACGCAATCTCAGCCCATCTAAGAAACTCAATCTGCACTTTCTCAAAGCTTATATTTTGATCTCGACATGGAATTCCACCACCCGGTCAATGGAAATGGCTCTGAGATATCAGTCGGTTTAGAAAATGACGAATTTGGCAGATCCCCAAATCAGCCGCAAAAAAGGCTAGCGCTGGGGTTGGCTCTTGCCTTGGGGTTGCTAATGCTTGTCTCTTTTGTATTCACATTGATTCTTATCAATGGAACAAGCCCGGGAGATCACGTGGGCTATAACTGGCATGTTTTTGGCGCTGGCTATGGCATGACTTTCTTTCTCTTGGTTGCTAAGGGTGCCTTCTATACGGAATTTTCCAACTATGTACCTGAATCCATGCTCAGACGCTTGGGTATACGCTCTAATATCTTGCATGGCTTGCTTGCGTACGTTTTGATGACATTGGTGATTTCTTGTGTAATGGGTCACTTCCTTGAGAAGACCTTAGGGTGAAAAATTTCTTCATTTTCAGGGTGGAGCTTACCTACGCAAGAAGCATCCAAATTCAAGACTTAATTTGCCAAACAAAGGAGTGTTTTCAAAGCGCAAGTTCTCACGCTGGGTGTGATTTGGGTCACTACACTCATAATGTTGAACAGCATTTATGTGACGAAAACAAAAAGACATTGATGTCGTTCCAATCATCATATTTGGTTTCTTCATTGCCTACGGTGCTCACGTGCCGGACATGGAGAGACAGATGTTCCTCATCAAAGACGAGGGCGAGAAGTCGCGGTTTGCCGAGCACAGAATGCTTCTTTTGCTTGACCCCGAGCCGCTCGGGGCTTTTGGTCTTTTCGGTATCCCTGAAACTAGTATGGGTCCCGCCTACGACACTCGAATCCCGCCCATGGACTTTTCCGTGCTGGTTACTTGCAGGATCAACCAGATAGCCAACAGAACTGTAATAGCTGGGTGATTTGCTGTGTCCACAGATTCTCTTCCCGCCCCACTTTGTCACATTGCGTGTTGTCGGGGAAAGGAGGGGGGCGGTTGGGAGAGCTCTGAGAGGCTCCCGTTAGTTTGTTGGGCTGTCTGTCATAGACTAGCAATCAACCAAATCCTTCCTTGCTGGCTCGATGGACATCGGACAAGACTTGAGTTGTCTAAGGCAAGGCGCCAGGCGGTCGAAACCGGGATTGGCGCCAGGTCAATGACCATAGCGTGGTGGCGTTACCCCTTGAATGAGTAGCCCCCCAAACTGGTTGCCATTACCAATTGCAGTATCTATACACACACTGTCGCTTATATGGTAGCTGCTTGCGGCTCATTCTCGGCGTCCACATCCGCTTCTTGGCGGGCATCGCCGCCACATATGCCGCGCCCATGCCCAATTACATCTGTAAATACCATTAAATGCAGTGGGCCAGTACGCTCTTGGGCGCGCATTCCCATTTACGTCATTTATTGGTAGGGTGCCGAGATCCGGGCCAGATCCAAACTCGCTCAGATTTTCAGGAACCTTCATCCCCAGCGTCTACTGGTAACCTTTCTAAGGAGGGTGAACACTTTCCAGGGGACTTTTCTGCAGAGAGTCCTCACCTAGATGTCTTTGCTCTTGATGGTTCTTTCATGCGTGAGTTCCTGATCCTTCCAACAGAGAGTCAGTCTTACATAGAAATGCAAACTACTCCGGGCTTTCCGAAGTATGAGGCTTCTATACCGCCTGATCTCGCCCAGCTACAGGTTATGAAACGCCAAGTTCACGCCCGAAGATGCCGAGAGCTTTGTGGGTAAGCCTGGAGTCTGCCATATTTAGATTGGGCTATGCGGCTGCCGTGTGGTCAACTCCACCTCTTTGCTGTTATTGCTTCTAGACTCATTCACAAGTGCATTTGATTTCTTACTATATGCACTATGGTTTCTTTTAGTGATCTTTGTCTGTGAGTTGTGTCGAAACTGGCAGAACTGTGGCGGATGATATCTCTCAGTAACTACGAAGGATGAATATGATCGGTGACGTTCTGAATGATGTGCAAATTCACAATTCTTTAAGCTTTGGCCGCTCAAAAAAGAGCGGATTTGCTCATTTTGTTAATAAAAAAAAGGCTTTGGCTAGATGCATTCGAACTCGGAAGAATTCTTAGAAACGTCTTTTATACTCAATTCTGTGTTGGGTGTACGACTCGTGGAAGTACGAAAGTGAAATGTTTTTTAAGGTCAAAAGAATACCTTTACTAGTTTTCGAACCAAAGCAATCAAGAATTTTCCCAAAAGTGTCTCAATATCAATAAAAAACTCTTTTCAAGAAGAAATGAAATGCTTCGTTCTTTGTGTTTTCTGACATTCGCTGAAGGAGTAGGCTTTACACTCTGCACATGAACATCGCATAACCGGTATTTTGATTTGAACTTAGCTCGACAAAGGTCATTGTTACTTTATGTCAGCATTTACTCGGACATTAGTTCTCTCTGCCTCGTATGATCGGCGACCAAAAAAAGAATGTGTCACTTAATGCCGGAATAGTAAAATTGCAATTCCTGCATGTAATCGTATCTGCATCTCATCCTACTTCGCCCCCAGTTAAGCCACCCCCCGCCCCCGTAGCTGTCTGTGCTATATTTAGCACACCATCCTTTGGCCCATCAGAGTCGATTTCTTAAACCAGCATTCTGTGAAACGAATATACCAATCCACGAAAAAAAAGCTAAGTAATTTTTGTACGCAAAATAAAAGAAATTATTTGAAATGACACGCGTACTGGATTTTGCCGCCCACGTTTCGCTTGCCAAGTTAGACACCCTAAGAAACGGCTGTCGCGTAGATTGCCGCGCAAATTCCCGAAAATTTTCCCCAAGGTGGGTGTCATACGGGGCGGGGCAGATTTCTTGGTACCCAAAAAACTGTATCTAGTGTGGGTCATAAACCTTATTTGGCTCAATGGATATACCCTAAATTATGTGATGAAAATTCAGGGGGTAATAACATCAATCAAAGATTACATCAGGCCAAGCAAGCCAAACAAAAAAAAAAAAAAGATGAAAGGTGGGACGTGCAGTTGTGAGCACTGGGCGGTATAATTGCGCCCCTTCTTTCTCAAAATGGCCATATTAGAGGATCTGCGGTAGCGTTTCCACTTGGGGCGAACGCCATTGTCCAGCCAGATTCCCAAATAAACAAACCATTGCCCACCAAAATTTTTGTATGACATTAATAACGCGGCAGCACAAGCAATTGCAATTATTGTAGAAAAATGAATCTGTTCAAGAGCTAGACATGCCAGCGTATGACTTGATTCATTGCTTTGGCTGTGAGGAAACGCGTAGCCCATACTTCGCATCTAGGGCGGTAAAACGGCGATCAAAATGTAAGGCGATTGTCCAATTCAAGCTTCCATGACGAAGAATCACGCCGATTTCGGCAGATCAATTCCACCAGTTGCCGGCGCGAGTCAGTGTTGCATGGCAGGCGCTTAGCTGTAGCCTGTTGCCAAAAAATTCCCTTGATTTGGACAAGTATTGTTTCAGCGGGTAAGCATGAAATTGGTACAAATGGGTTCAACTTGCCTGCTTAACTAAAGCATGCCAAAATAGCTGTTTATACTTCTTCTTCTTCTGGCCTAAAGCGGTATATTTTACCCCCACCATAGAACAATAGCACGCTGTTCGCCGAGAACGTAAACACGACAGTCGACCAAGGGTTTTGCTCTGAAACCCAATTACTTCGAGCTTGCCCCAATAAGCTTATTCAATATAACGCATAACTTTTCTGTAATTCAGACTCAAACGAAAAGCACAGGCTGCTGCAAAAGCGCGTGTGTTCTGCCAGAGTGTGGCGCCTGTCCCACGCGTTTCCCCCTCCTTTTTTTCTCAATTCATGCCGCGATGCCACATGTGGGGAGAATAGTGCAGCCTTTTTGGGCGCGCATATCAGAAAAAAAGGATCAAGGCGCCAAATATATAAAGCCGCGCGTGCCGCCACATTCAGCGGTATCGACTTTTCTTTTCCTCTTCTTGTTATCCACACATCACTCGTTATCATGCAATTCAAGACTGTCTGCCTCGCCTTGACCGCCGTCTCGGCCGTTTCCGCTGCCAACCACACCAACGGTTCTAACACCTCCAACGCCTCTACCACATCCCCTGCCTCTGGTGCTGCTGCCCAGATGGTTGGCGCCGGTGTCTTTGGTGCCGCCGCCGCTGCTGGTGTTGCCATGTTGTTGTAAGCTTTTCGAGTTCATAGAATAATAATATTTTTTTACAAATCTTTTTTTTGTATTGCTTCAAATCTCCTTGCTGGTTTTTGCTATCTCGTTTTTGCTATCTCGTCTCCGCTGAAGGTTTGCTAGCCTCACCCTGCTGGTTCCACGACCTCGTCGCCTTTTATGCTCGCTTCACGGTGTCCAGTCTCAGCCGACTTCAATTTAAATCCAGCATGACGTCTTATCTCGTGCGGCCCCATTTTTCCCGTTGAATTTATTGACCATGGATAACGCACCACATGTCTACTGTCTCACGTTGATTTCCATGCGACATGCAGTCATGACTAATGAATTCAGAGCCTGGGTCAAGTCTGTTTAACTCTGGCTCATTCACCTGCCGCTGCTGATTTCCCACGATTTATTAGGTCACCATTTCGCAGGAAGCAAAATCTCAACCATTCCCCATACATGTCTCCAGTCTTTGCCTGTCAAATACTATACTAACATACAATGGCCTTCCGTCCCCTGCGTCTATTTCATGCTAAAACAATGCCCCAAATTATACATAGGCCCCAGATTTATTTCTTGGATGGTCGTGACTTGGGCCCCCAATCCTTCGTTGGGTTTTCCTGATACCGCACCATCTTCAAGCGTCTCAAGCGTCCCACGGTCTCGCTCTGGTCGTTGGGCGTGTCGAAATCGATGCTATCACCTACCAGGACCGTCTGCAAGATTTTGGTACCGACCATACCCTCGGTCAAGTTCAGATTGCTGCCCAAATTGGCCTCGAGCAGCGCGATTTTCGCCTCCAATTTAGCGCGTTTTTCGTCCGCAACTTCTGCGGCGAGTTTCTGTTTCTGATCAGCCAAAAGCCTCTCGTTGCTGCGGCGCAACCACGCGACTGCAATCTGAAGTACCTTCTCCCATGGCGCGTCGGTCTTGACGCAGTTTTTCTTGGCGTGGGTCAACGATACCTTGTGGCCGAGGTTGCCCACAGCACGCGTGAACTCGTCGATGGAAATGGGCGGCGCGCGCATGAAGCTCGAAAGCTGGTTCAAGTTGAAGTAGAATGGGAGGTCGAGCTCATGTTTGGCCAACGTGAGCATACCTTTGATGCGTTCACGGGTTCCGTAAATCTCCAGCGAAACCTCGCTGTTAATTTCTAGCACGTCGTTGATGAAAGTGGCATCGTGAAGCGCGCCACCCCACATGGGCCCGGCGACGTGGTACGGCCTAGTGCAGAATGTGCAATTTTCGCCAGGAATCCGTGCGATCCGCGGCGTTTGGAACTTCTTATCTGCCACGCGGCCCAAGCGCTGCTCGATAATGTCACCACACCCGACGCAGTGGTACGCAAGCATGGTTTGCGATGCCAATTGCTTCACTTGGAGCGGACTCGTGCGCACGCGAACAAACACTCGGAAGTAGTAGTCGATGCTCAAGCTTAGTACGGGTTCGATCAGCTTCTTGTAGCGGGCTGCAGCCGCGGCAATCGTGCCCAAGATCAAGCGGATGCCTGCCTCATGATTCAGCTCCAGCCCCATTGGCGTGTTGCCGAGGTTGTTGCCGCCATAAAGGGCAAAGCACTTTTCCGGGTACCCATTCCCAGCCAACACCCCGGCGTCGGTGCACGTGACAAGAAGCATGCCGTGGTCACGCACCAGCCGCACGGCGCTATCGATAAACGGCGCCGCGGTGCCGTAGGGGTCCAAGTCGACAACGTGGAACTTCTCCGCGTCGGCAAGCGAGCCCATGTACTTGATGGCATCGCCCTGGTGACCCACCACTGTCTCTTCGAGATTGTTGTACTGCACACTGCGATTGATCAGCTTCACGGCCTCGGGTAAGAGGTCGTTGGCCACCACTCGTGCCACGTGCGGAATTTCGTGACCATACCGCACGGCCCTGAGGCCGGTTGCCGAAAGGCCTTCGAGAATCCGAATGAAAGGCCGTGTTTCGGGCGTTTTCGCGATGGTTTCGCTCGAATCGACAGGTTTCTCGCTAGAATCGACCGATTTGTCAGTTCCCGATGTCCCTGTCGGCTCAGCTGACTCCAGACCGTTCTGGCCAGCGTCCAACTTCCGTCTCTTCGCACGGAGCTCCTTGCCGCCCTCTTTCGATGCCATATACTGTTTCAGCCATGCGCGGATGGCCATCACCGAGAGGTCGCGATTGAATTGCTGGATATGGTTGTAGAACACCTTGTCCTCCTTGGGGGCCAATATCGTGGCTTTGCCCTCCTTCACCACGGTGAAGTCATCGACGTTGATTGACATGCGGCGAATGTGTTTGTGCAATTTAAGGGCTAGTTTTAGCATGTCTGGAGATTTATGCGATGAGGCCCAAGCAGCGGTCGGTGTGCGCGCGCAGGCCGAGTCCGATCTATGCATACTGTTTTGGGTTTTGAGATGGATGCAACTTCCAATCAGGCAATGTTGAGACAAAAAAAAAATGCAAATCTAGCATTGATTCTAATTTGGGATTCCGGTGGGTTTTTTTGCTTGTGGAGATGAGCATGGGCCCATTTGTGACATGCTTGCTTGATTAGCCAATGGGTGATGCAACGCATATTGGGCCCACATAGCCAATCTCATCATCAAAAAATGCATTCTTAGATTGAGAATCACAATCGCATACACATCATCATCTAAGGTAATGGACGATTGAACTTTGTACGTGCTTCTCTATGGCTCAAAACATAAATACGGCACTTTCGGGGCTTTTCCGGCATTCACACTCGGAATTTCTTCACGCTACGACTGGTTATGAACATGGGATAATTGTTATTCTGTCTTGTTTTGCTTGATACTGTGGCCGTGCAATTCCAAGAATTTCACACACAATTTTTTCTTGGGCTGTGCACTGCAATACATCAGGCATATGTGTTACCATTCTCTGGCTTCATGTTGCCTTAACATTTTCGCATCCGTCTAAAGCAGCATACTTGATGGCCCTTTTTTAGCAGAACTCTTGATTCTGGACCTTGGAAGAGATACTTTTGAATAGCATCACATTATCTTCCAAGCTTCTTTGAAGAGTTATCAAAATGGGACATCAGTGATGATGTATGAAAGCCGTGGCTGGGTTGTGGTGTAAGACCATCCTGGAAATTGCTTTCATGTGTGAAGCAAGCCATTTTTTGACATCGATCGAAAGCTTAAAAGCCAGTTCAGTTTTATTTAGGCTGGAAACCATGCAAAATATCGTTTTCAGGACAGCTCAATGTCCGAAAAGCTCATTCCGAGCAATAAGGGAAAATTGGGTCACGTGATACAAAGGGTGCAAGAGTGTATACAGCCTACGGTCAATGAATTGAAATTGGCCCATACTACCACTGAACTTTATCAGGTCCGACCTATTCCAAGATTTCTTGAACATTTTTCGAGATCTGAAACACAAAAACCAGTTATTAGCGTCAGCGTTGGCTCATTAAGCTTCTTTTTTCAATCTTTCTTTTACCATTCATACTCACTTTACCCGTTCCAACCAATTTGGCCTCCCAGCGATCAAATCTAGACTCGCAAAAGGATAAATATAACCTGAAAGAAAAAGCATGATCTGTGGATGACTTTTCAGGATGTTGAAAAATCGTATACTAGTCCCGTATACTGCTGCCAATGCATTTCTCGCGACCGCTCATGACATTATAAACAGAGTCCATCAGAACGTCACCTTTTCCACAAACTCTGTGATACAAAATACCGGTTCAAATTCATATTTCTTCTCTAATTTCCTCCGAATCACAATAAATATCTCAAAGAGCAGTTCATACCTATTTATTATAGTATTCCAATCATGTATCAACTTCCGGTCACGTGATCGTTGTGAGAACTGGCAACCAGTCTCGAGCCACCTCTCTGTTGCGATACGAACAGCGTCGCATCGAATGAATACTCTGCAGGAGTATCCTTTTGTTTCCATGTTAAGTCGCTCAGTGGAGAGTGGATCATGAACTTACTCATCAAGTCACTGAAGGTTTCAGTAGGAGTAGGTGAGGTGGTTGAAGCAGAAGTAGATCTAGCCATGATAATAATATTGTAACTTATATAACCAATTCGTTAATCAACTGAGTGACCTGTGAGGGAAACCCAGCCCCTTTTTATATTTGACCTCTCACGGAATAACTCCTGAATCTAGACCTAAATATTCCGTGATGCTCCATTGTTCAACACGCTTCTACCACACTGCCCCCAGTGTCTAGAACGCAGGTAGTAGGTTGCGTATTACCAATTAGGAATGTTTAGGACAGCACCGCAACATCCCGAGGAGTCTAGTCAGTCCATAAAGAAAG